>JAECUM010016584.1:0-71220 GCA_016617855.1 Megalonaias nervosa | reverse complement strand
GCCCCTTGTTAAATTTCAGAATAAATCCTAGCTGAAAGGCAATATATCAAAACAGTGGTTGGGTGGGTTCGAGAGATCGAAACATTAAATAGCAAGGGATAGAATTTTGAAGCTGAATTGAACTTTCCGGGATTCTCTGCTCTACTATTTTTTTTATTAGTTGCCGTCGGTGAATGCCTTAGACAAGGACCGGAAGTGCAAAAGTACAAAATGAGCATGTTCTTGCATTTTATAACACACAATTATGGTGTCATAAACTGAACTGTTAGGTCACATTTCTGATAAAGTGTTTATAGTTTGTATCCGGACAACTGGACATTCAGAGAATATTTGTCGCTTTATAGATGCGAGTAGAATTAACTGATTCGGATGACTTCGACTCTCTCTCAAAAAAGTACACATTGAAGTATGCGTGAACGGGGTGGGTGTCGGAGCGAACAGACGTTATATTTGCCGGTTTCTAACCTTATTTTACGCTTTATAGCCCCCCCCCCCCTACACAAATCTTCCTCTTCCATAAAGGTTGGCTTATCGGCCCGCACTCTCTAGCGCCAACGGCATTGGATAATATAGCTTTTAACCAGCATGTAAGGTAGAACGTTTACGGTCTTTACCGCAGAACATAATATCTTTCTAGACAAAATATGTTGCCTTGTATATACCGATTAAAAAATGTGAGAGTGGCTGCTTTTGGGACACACAGAGCTATGCGGGGCAACGTGTTTTATGGAATAAAAGCGCCCACGTCATTCTATAGTATAGCTTTCAACAAGCATGTCGTCTAATTCTGTTGAGGTCTTTGACGCACGGCAAATTTTCAATATTTATATAGAATGGCTAAGGAAGATTCTGTTGTAAATTTTTAAAAGATAATATCAAAACTAGATGAAAACTTCGTATGTTATTTCTTGTCATCTTAAAGGTATAATCGAGCAGCAGAGAGGGTGGACCCTACAACTTTGTAGAGACCTTATTTTTGAAAATTAAGGGTTCCTATGAAGGCTGAAAAAAAAGTTTTTGCCTTAATAATGAAAACTTCTTTAATTGACCAGAGTTTTTCTTATTTTTTCACAATCTGGTCACTACGTGTATGTCGTCCACCCTCTCTGCTGCTATAAATTAAACAGCCATTATAGATATTATCAATAATGAGTATTGGAGAACCACACTCAGCTAAATTAGCTCGAGAGCGACTAGAGGCAATTAAAAATATCTACCTGTTCGTGATTCTGTTAAGCAACAACTATAATCGCGTCAGGAATCTCAAGTTGAATTTGAAGAGGATACAAAAAAATTATTTAAACCTATCACTGAGACCACTAAAGGTATTCAACCTGTGTTAGAGAAAACCGCTGAAGCAACTGAAAAAATAGCAAGAAGAACAAAAAAGACAAAAAAGATTCTTGAAAAACTTCCAGCTGAAATAGCTGCTGCGATGCCAGTCCCGGAAATACTTGAGGATGAAGATCAACCTGAAGGTGCTGAAGCACCAGCCCCTAAACCAAAATTAAGTACTGCTAAATTGAACGATAAATTTTATGAAGAAACTATTAAGGTAATTAATAATTTGAACCAAGATGAACTAGTTGAGTTTGCTGTGGATGGTTTTGGTCAAAGAAGTAAATTAATGAAACCTGAACACGCAAAAGATATTAAAACCAGTGAACAATGGCGAAAATATTTATATCGCATACGTATGAATGTTGAACAAGCTAGAGATGATGATCCATTATATCAGGGTTATGTTAGGGAAATTGATAATTTAATTCAATCAAGAAGAGAGGAGAGGAAACAAAAGAAACAAAAACCTCCAAAACAACAACAAAAAACACCACCACAACCACCACAATTTGAATTACCATCATCACCATCATCACCAAAACTTAAATCATCACCACAACTAACACAACAACAACAAAAACGACAACAACGAGCACAACAACTACAACAAAAGCTACAACAACAAGAACAAAAACGACAAGAAGAAATAAAACAATTAGAACAAAAGCTACAAAAACAACTACAAGAAAAAAAACGATTACAACCAGTCCAAACAACAGGTAAGGAAGAAGAAGAAGAATTTCAAGACGCTTCCGAAGCAACTGGAAGTGGTCTTATTACCTGTCCCAATAACGTTCTTGCTGATGTCGATCGACTAGAAATTCTCATTGGAGGAAAACGAGCTGGTAATAATTCCCTAGAAATCATTAATGAAGCAGCTGATATTTGTAAACGATTATTTACAGGCGGTATCATGGATATTAATGTATATCGGTCCCTCATTAACGAAATCGCCGATGACTACCACAGTGATTAGATACAATTAGTGATAAAGTCATTTAATAACAAAATGATCGTGCATGGTACTCAACGTGGACCTACCATGGTCAGGGTAATAAACTCTCGATTACCAGTATACAAAGCGACCTACGGAGATGGACTAGGTGATGTTGTTCAGGGTCTGTTAAGAAGAATAGCTCCAAAAGCAATACCGATTGCAAAGCAGCTAGGAATGAAAGCTATTGATGTTGTTCGTGAAAAAGGTATAGGCGCTGTTGGTAATATTGCTAGCAAAGCATTCTCAGCAATTAAAGATAGACTAGCACGATTAATACGCAGACCACAAGCGGCCCGACCTCAGCCTGTGAAATTGGCCAGCACTGAAGTGATGCCCGCAAGTGTAAGTAAAATAATAAATCAAGCCGCTAATCAAAAACTAGCGGAGTTAGCTGATGTACCAATGTCGGAAAAGGAAAAAAATATAACCGCTAGTCTGATAGCAGGAAGTGGTCTCACTTCGAGGAGTGGTCTTCGAGTTAGACGAAGACGATAATAATAAAGATGTTTAAGCGCATATCTGACCCCGCGTTTGACATGGACGCACCAGTTCTCAAAGATGAGTCTGTGCGTGATTATCAGTACTATTCTTACGACGCACGAATTCCAGATCAGCGTGGACGAATCGAACTACAGGTTCAGGATACAAGTAGGTATTTCCTACCAGCTGGGGCTTTTATTGAAGTAGAAGGTAAAATTCATAAACATGATGGTACTGAATACGCTGATAATGATGTTTTTAGTTTTGTTAATAATGGTATTATGGCGTTATTTGACAGCGCTACGTACATGATTGATGGAAAAAATATTGAATCAATCCAGAAAGACGTTGACGTTGCTACAACAATATTGGGTCTAGCACGATACAGCGATGATTATTCAAGATCAGCTGGTCCATCAATGATGTTTGCGAAGGATACTTCTGACCACCCTGACAATAAAAATTATAATTTAGTACAAACACCACGGGATACCGCATCCGATCCACAACCAGCTGGAATGATAGCCCGGCCTGCTGCTGCATTTTCGTTATTGCACAGTATTAATCCAAATTTCAACTTAGGATTTACAACACGTAAATCAATGTTGAAAGAATAGAAGGTTTTCATGTGCAATTCCACTGTCGCACATATTTGGATTTTGCAGAAATGTCAGAAAAGTCATTTTTGGAGCCAAACATACGGTTGTACTCGTACGAAAGGCTACAGACGATGATGCAATGTGGCACGTTGAAGGAGCTGATGCTAATGCAACTGCGGCACTTCATGGTAAAGTTACACTGACCAAACTATCCCTGTGGATGCCAGTGATGACTCCAACAATATCTGAAGAAGATCGGTTACTATCTTTTATGAGTCAAGGTGGTAAATCAACGTTATCATGGTTAACGATGACCACAGATGTTGTTCAGAGTGCAATTAATGGTCTATTCACATGGCAAATAGCTTCTCAGCAAGGTGTTTCTGCACCAAGACACGTATTTATTGCACTTCAGGATAATACACGTGTAAACAATCAATTAAAAAGTTTAATGATATTTGACAAACTTGGTGTTTCTGAAGTTTCATTAAGGATAAATGGACATCAAGAACCATCCGAGGATATATTACTGGATTTTGCAAATAATCATGTAGCACGTGCATATCATCGATTAATGACATTCATGGGGCGTGATCAAAACATTGATAATGGTTTACAAATATCGCAGCTAGATATTACAACGCTGTATCCGATTTATTACTTTTCACTAGAACATTTAGATTTAACCAGACAATCTGTTGTAGATATTCATTTTCGAGCTCTTGTTAATAGAGATGCTGGAGCTATTCCTAATTACAGAGCAATAGCCGATATACTCAGCGATAAATCGATGTTACTCGAAGGTGTTGGTGGACGAATGAGAGTTATTGATGCTCCAGTAGAAAATATGTAAATAAACATGTAATTAGATCGTTCATAATATTAATAATGTCATATCATCACGTTAGTGTGAGTCTGACTCCTGGTCAGATTAAAAAGCTACAATCAGCATCAAAAAATAACTGTGGAATAAAAATATCGCTAAAGCGAGAACAAATGACCGGTGCAAATAAACTATCGTTGACCGAGCGTCAGTTCAAAAACTTCAATGATGCTAAAAAATCAAATAAAGGCGTCAAACTTAATCTTTCTGCGGGCGCCATCAAAGACGTTGCTAAATCGGGTGGTATATTTCCACTTCTCGCAGCTATACCAGCATTAATAGCCGCTGCAGCCCCAGCTGTTGCAAAAGCAGCTGCATTAGGTACTATTGGAACAGCTGCTGGAATGGCGTTAAAGAAAGTAACCGGACAAGGAATCAAAAAAAAGGGAAAGGGTCTAAGACTACCAGGAACCCCGTATTCGTGGTACGGAAAGGGTCTAAGACTTCCCGGGACAGTTTACTAATATCACCCATGTCCAATTTTGATTTACTTAATGCTGCTAAGCAATTAAAAATAAAAAATTTCAGAGGTGTTTTTATGCGCGATCAACTACCAAAAAAACCAAACAATATTGAAACTGGTATCATTAATCTCGATTAAAACTCTGGCCCAGGCACGCACTGGGTCGGATATGCAATTGATCCACGTGGAATTATTTATTTCGATTCGTATGGATTAGCACCACCAAAAGAATTTTTAGAGTACGTTACCGGCGATATTCCAATATGGTATTCAACGCTACCAACACAAAAAATAACTGATCCTCCAATATGCGGTCGTGAAACCCTCGCTGTGCTTGATGCTGTATCAAAATCAACAGCACCACCTCATAAAGTCGTGCACGCGTTCACTACACTACGTCATAATACTTAAACAGATATCAGTAAATATAATGGTAGATATTTATGGAAGATCTACTCGCAAAGATAAGAAGAAGGACGATTTATCTAAATATGCAACCCTTGATCAGCTCAGAAATGAAATCGATGATTTATTAAATATCACAAGTGTGGATCAAAATGAAGTCGTCGTTTTTCAGGACAAACAAGGGCGATTAAAAACGAGTAACATACAACTACTAGATATACTTATACGAATTCCCAACGCGGTTGTTAATAATATCGTTACTTTTACTGATCAAGGTAAAATACAGTATTCCGGTAAATCGGTTAACGATTATGTTAAGAAAACTGGTGATATATTTGCCGGTAACATTATTATGTCAAGAAGAAAAATTACATATCTTGGAGATCCAATCGCAGATACAGACGCAGCAACAAAAAAATACGTCGATGATCAAGAATCCAAATACGTGTCAGTGAGCGGTGGTATAATGCGTGCATTTCTCAATATGAACAACAACGGTATTAATAATCTCAGAACACCAGAAACAGATTTTGACGCCGCAACGAAGAAATACGTCGATGATAAGGAAATTCCAATAATGACTTCGTTAACGACAATCAATGATGGAATTGCTACATTTAGAACTGATTATTTTAATCATGTACAAACATTTCTAAATTTTCGTAGAAATGTAAACAGATCTATTAATGACTTTTTTTGGAAGTCCACCAGTCGTTGACATAAAACTTACCGACATTAACATGAAAATCAACGATATTGTTAGTGGAATTCCTAATATCATTGAAAAAATGAATCTTATTAAAATTCCTCACAAGCAGATCTTCAACGTAGTATACACAGTAGCATCAGGATTAGGAGCATGGACACTGCAAGATAATAATCTCAAACACACCGCAGAAGTCACTGGTGTATACAGACTGTCCGTATTTAGTAGTGCAAAATTCAGTATATTTACTACATTTCCATGGCGTTATTCAAACGATACTTTTCTGGAGTTGTATCCGTCATAATAAATAAAGATGCGGAAGAAACATTTCTGCTGGAGGCATCTGATAAAAATTTAACCAGAGCGTTATACTGGTGGTGCTTGGAATTTGTATGTGAAACTCCTCAATTAGTTATCTAGATAAATATAATGAATCAAGAGTCATTCATCGATGTTCAACGTCACAGATACGCTCAAGTATGTGAGTGTCAAACCAAACTAAAAAATATCATCGACGATTACACGATAAAGGTAAAAAAATATCGGCGATGTATTGTTATTATAGATATAATGGTATACTCGGTTTCTGCTGTTATTGCTGGAACTGGATTATTACTATCAACAATAACGATGACAGCGCCTGCAGTTGTAACAATTATAGTTTCAACGGCAACAACATGCGCAGGTATTTTCAGTATTATCGCTAAGAAAATATCTACGTGTACGAATGATAAACTAAACGAGTACATAATGAAATTGCACACAGCAACAGCCACCTACACTAAATTATGTTCATATCTTTCAGCGTATCTCAGTGATGGTAAAATATCTGATGAGGAATTCGCAACGATAATGAAAACCTACGATGAAGCATTCATAATCGCTAGTGACAATAACGGAAAAATGGAGAATTTAAATAATAACGATAATAATAATGTCATCGTTAGAATTACTTCAGCAGATCGTAGCTAATACAACGCCGTCAAAAACTACTATGATATCATTAAGTTCAACCAATCCTGAATTTAGCGTTAATTTTCCAACCGCAATTCCAGCAAAGGAAATAGCGCTAGCACAATTACGAGTTTATCATAGTTGGCCAAATATCAGGTCAAAATCATTTGGTGGACAACCAGCAAATAATTCACTGGTATTTGCGAATAAAAATAAACCTGACGGTAGTCCTGATTGGCAAGTTGTTGGAATTTCAACGGGTAGTTATCAAATAGACTAGATTAATGATGAGTTCCAACGCAGAATTAAATCTATCACAGGGAAAGAATCTAAAATAGCGATCACTGTTTACGAACCAACACTATCAGCGGTTATTGAAATAAATTCTCCTGATTACCTCGTAGATATTTATCAGAGTTCAATTAGATCAGTGTTAGGATGGCCTGAAGTCGCACCTGTTTATAATGGAGTTTCAGAACCAACTAAAAATGATTTTAAAACGAGTGAAGAAAAATTAATTAAAGATCCAGAATATCGAGGAAAACAACCATGGAGTAATACAAGATTTGGATTTCCAAACGACGATATATATTACTTTACCGATTTTGACGGTAAAAGGATCCCCAAGTTGAATAAAGCATTATTTATTTTTAACACAGACACCAAGACGAAGATTAGTTTATATACTGTTGATGTAAGATTTATTAAACATTTTTTAGATACTCTTAAACCCGAATACGATA
Organism: Megalonaias nervosa; assembly: GCA_016617855.1. Lineage (NCBI taxonomy): Eukaryota > Metazoa > Mollusca > Bivalvia > Unionida > Unionidae > Megalonaias > Megalonaias nervosa. The sequence goes on along the minus strand of JAECUM010016584.1, from coordinate 63,649 downwards.
AAACGTTTAATGATTTAAGAAATTTACTTATTTCATTATCACAACATTATAATGAAAGTGTAAAGCAGCAAATAATCGAGTCAATAAAACATTTAAATGGTATCTTATTCGATTTATACATCGTCAATCGAAGTATTATAAACACTGTGACTAAATTCGATGGAAATCGTTACACAAATCCAGAATCTAAACAAGTATTTCTTGATCATTATGAAATAACAGAAAAAGACTTACAAACATTTGTTATACCAGATTTAAATAACGCTGAAATGAAGAAATCATTAAGTGATCTTATTGAAGAATATTATCCGGGAGTAATTGAATCGTGGAAAAAAATAGCCCCACCACCGGTTATACTAAAACACAATAACAATCCCTTTGGTGCCGGACGTCATATATCGCCGGGCATTGTAAATATAACATCAGTTATTGCAGTCAATCTGGTGTGTGATGTTATTGAAGGTAGCTATCAAATAGATCTTTCTAAGTCTAGCCAGGCCCAGCAAGGGTATATATTATTCAGTTTTAGTCCATCTGTCCCTCCCGGTTGGTTAATTATATCAGAGACAATTAACCCCGTGTGCCTGCGAGTTCATAATCCGTTATTATCAAGGATACACTTTAAACTTACAGACCAAAACAATCGCATTCTGGACACAAGAAATGAAGAACTAAATATAAACCTGTATGTACGCTCATAGAGCGTTATCATAATGCGTTATCATAATGCGTTTTTATCATAACAAAAAAAAATATCCGGATGTGTAGTGCTTGTCTATAATACTGTATTCTTTGTTTACATAAAATCCGCGCACAGTGCACAATCGAAATCTATTATCTAAAAGGCTGTGGTTGCATATTGATTATTCCATAATGGCTGTGTATATGTGCCGCGTAAAGTTATTTTAAGAATACGCTATGATTAAATCAATTTCCTTGGTTACAGCTTACGCATAGACTCAATGTTATACAGAATTATATATATTTTTTGGAAATTAGAAATATAACATCCCATTTTACACAGAAAACTGTGGTTTTTGTTAAGAACATTGTAGTTTTTAGGAAATAGGCTATTGGTAAACACATACTAACTTTTTCAGTATGTATTTATAACAAGGTCCGATAGCTCACTTGATAGCGCGTAGAAACTCTCATCCGGAGAGTCATGGTTCGAAACCCGAGAAAGACAAATTGTCTGCGGGAGGCGATTTTAGGCCAAGATTTATAATCTATTGGGGGCTCCAGCCCCCCGTCTTCAGAGTACACCAATCCACTACGTCAACACGTGGTGGATTCACTTTTGTGAATCACCCATTGGTTGATCGTTATGGGTTGGTGTGCTGGCGTGAAGACGGCATTTCATCATATCACCATCATCATCATATCATCATCATATCATCTCATCAAAAATATACAGCGGGGGGTGATATGAGGCCGTGAACTTGTGACTTCACTAAAGGGGTACCCCACACAAGGGCCATTCCAAAAGACACAATCGCAAAAACTAAAAATAAACCTAATGAGATTCCAGGTCACAAAGACCAATCAGCCTTTGAGTTCTTAGAGTTTCGGTTACGGATATTTAGGAATTCTTGTAAGGCAATAAACAGAATCTGATTGGTCACTAAAATAAGACCTACACGTACAGACAACCCTCTGAGCCTCTAAAGTTTCGGTTACGGATATTTAGGGGTCTCTTGGGGAGTAAATGTCTAAACAAAGATTCGGAACCTCATTAGGTTTATCTGATATAATTATGGAATGGTAGACCGAATGTCACCCCGCGCTGTATATTTTTGTTTATTTTTATATTAAATAAACACTTATTATATAATGAATTTTGAAAATATCAATGTCATTGTTTCTGCGATTAAAAAATTACAACATAACGGTATCAATGTATCTGACAATCTTAATGCTGAAAAGATTCTATGTGATTTTGACTCATTGCAACAACGAAAGAACGAGAACAGATTTACGCTATTCCCTGATTACAAGTTTATGAAAATTATCCAACAAGGAATGTTAAAGTCACTGGCAACTGTCACTGATAATCAGGTAAAATTGTTTGTACCTCTCTCAAACGCTATTGACAAAATCAAGCTAGAATTATCTCATGAATACGAACAGAGAAAGATCATGAACTTTCGTATAAGACAATTAAGAGAGCATTGTGAAAATACGAGTGAAAATGACAGCGATAATGATGGACCTCTGACAGAGTCAGGGACTGTGATAATAGCTAAACAAAATCCTTGGGAAAACTAACATTCTGCTTAGTATAATGCAACCTACACATATTGACAAGTATGGACAATCAGGATAGCTTTTGACATTAACTCGTATAAACAGATAACTACGATCATTATGCTTGACGGAGCGCTAAATCATTTGGTAATATTAAAAATACGGTAGACTAAACGTATTGAAATTTTATTTTTTGTGTAAATCTTTTGGAAAAAGTAGATCTTGTAATCCCGTCTGCCACGTATTGAACCGATCGTGGTACTATGTCAAAATATTTGGCAGCAGAATTAATTGATTCAAAACTAATTTCTTCCCCAGTCTCTGTATTTACGGATTTAATAACTCTCTTTCTGTATGATTTACATCTTCCTGTGTTTCCGGATTTACAATTTTGACTCTGCGTAGTAATTCGTAGATTTCCAAGTGAATTATCAAGTTTATCGCCGTTGATGTGGTCAACCACATACCCATCTTTGATCGGTCAAAAATAACACTCGTAGGTAAATATGTGTGATAAATAATTTTTATTTCCTTTGGTATTAAACGCAAGATAACCAGTATTGGTAACACTACCGACTGGATTTTTCAATCTGCAGTTTCTAATCACGCCATTACGAGATGCTTCATAATTGGTAAGGATTGGATGTGACACAAACTCATTTTGCTCCATTTATATATAATACTATTTGTCTAAATCATTGTTTTTTGAAAATCTAGCCAGATAATCTTCTTCGGTTTTTATAGGAGAGTCAGCGTTATATTTTTTATCGTAATATCGTTTCAATTCTCTGTACTTTTTACCACCGCATTGCGCACACAGATGAGTTTTTCCTCGCACTCCAGCACCACAAACAATACACGGTTTTGGTCCTAGACTCCCATTTCTGACGCATTGCATATGATAACTACAATATTCATTCACGCATGTTCTGTTACACGGAGACGTATAACCGATTTTTAACCAGTGGCAATGATTTGGTTGAATCATATACAAAAGATCAATATTCAATTAAATATATATTTGCCTTAATTATAATATGGAAGAATTATCCGTGATTGAACCCTACGCAACCAGATTCGATCTTGACAGACTACCTGAGTATTAACTTAGTATTTCGATGCAAGATCTAGCTTTAACGAATGCGGATATAGCTAAACGTATCCGTGAGGCCAAGAAGGAATTTCGTGACGATGGTGCAGTTCATACATGGTCAACATTCAGAGTTGAAAATATTTCTAATACGATGAATGACAAACGAGGAAGAGTAATCATTAACCACCTTGATAATCAAAAATATTTCATTTTAATAAAGTTTATTGTAGAGACAGATGACGATATCTGGATTATTCGTGATAAGCGTGATCCAGTCCGTGTGCAGTCCGGGGGTAATATTGTTCTCTTAAATAACAGATCCAAACCTGGAATACTTACTGGCATTGATAAACCGTATTATGAGAAATCGTACCCTGTAACTGCGGTTGTCTATGGAATATTTCCGCTGAATTATAAACCTAATGTTGCAGATCTCAAGCCGATGAAAATATCAAGAATAAACTGTGTAGCTGAACGAGTTACAGAACATTTTACAAACGCAATACGTGGTAATGGCTTAACAGATTTAAGACGTAAAAAAATAAATGCCTGGGCAGAGTCGGTTAAAGATACCGGAGCGTCTATCAGCGACGTTGCTGAGCTAGAGAAAAAATTAAGATTTCCAATAGCAGTAAAAACGTTAACCGGAGAGATTTTGTACAAACCGAAATATATAAAAAATGGAACTCCGATAGATATTATTGATCATAACGCGCACGCATGGACTGCTGCAGTAACAATATTTCCACGAGATAGAACGGTTAAATTTTATAACGGTGATATCTTTGATTTTATTAAAAATATTAGTAAAACCGATCCTGTTTCTGTTTGGTTATTTCAGAGTTCGGAATATAATCATTACGATCAATATGTACGACCTAACGGTGATATTTATCGTACAGAATCTCTCCATGAGGAAATGGAACATCTTGCGCAACGCCTTTGGCGTGAATATACCTCTGATGATGTCATAGTTAGACAATTATTGAATAACTGTTTTACTGTTCCGTCAGTCGCTGCTCATTTCGCTCAGGAGAAAAATTCATGGAAAACGACACGATCGGAATTTCTTGAAGATGTCAAGAAAAGTTGTATAGAATATGGGCACGGTGGATTATGGAACACCAAATACGATTACAATGATGTTATCTCGGTTGATATGGTAGCGTGTTATCCTGGGAGTTTTCTTGGATATGGAGCATGTTCTAAATACTTAAAGAGATTCGGACATCCTACACATGACATGACAAGGGTTGCGATAAATGGACCCCTTCCCATGGAAGGACCAGATTTTGACTTAACAGGATTTGCTCACGTAGAATCATTCGAGTTTAGAGAAGATCTCCATGCGATTACTTATATTTGGTTCGGAAGACATTTTTCAGAGCGACGTTGGGTTCCGATAGTACTATTGCGATATATGCTTGATGCTGGATTTTTAACATCGTTGAGAGTAACTGAAGCGATTATATCGTATAGTTCACAGAAGCAAGTTTGGTTGCCAGAACCGGACAGATTTAATATCGATGATACCAGGAAAGAATTCCCTGATATTGATGAAGATCATATCATTAAAATAAATAAATGCAGGAACGAGCATGATGAAAAATTTGCAAAAGATCTTGGTAGAAAGACAATCGGTAAGTTTACACAAGGAGGATCACATGATCATAAACGAACGTGTACAAGATTGATTATGGACGATGCTGAACTAGATTTTATAATCGCTGATACGATGGAGAAAAACACATTTATAAACAGATGTAATGCTTATTTATCAGATGGAACAAAACTAGGTACCATTGTGAGCTATCTTGATGGCGAGTCACCGCAGTTTACTCATTTAAGATCTTCGATGCTAGAGTACGTTTCGATAAATCTATTATCGATGATAAATAAATTTCCTCGTTACGCTGTCAGAGTCGCTACGGATTCATTTTATGTACATAAAAAATATAAAGATTTATTAAAACTCGGTAATGGTGAATGGGGGACGTGGAGGATAAAACAAGAAAATATACTTAGTTATTCTGAATCTGCCGACGTTGAAATTGCGGAGACATTACAAAAATAATAATCAAATATCAAAGTCATCTGCACCATCTGTGTACGATCCTGTATCTAGACATAAGACCGTTTATCTTAATGGGTGTGGAGGGTCAGGTAAAACAACTCGTGCGATTAACTTATTTATGAATAATAACTCAGATATAATTGTTTTGACACCTACACATAAACTTGCTAGAGAAATAAAGCAACGAGGAGTAAAATCATGTACATATCACAGTTTCTTTAGATGGTGCGGAGATACATGGACTCCATCGCGGATGGGTGAAAAATATATACCTAAAATTATTATATGGGATGAGATATGCACGGTGTCGTTAGAAACACTAAAAACATTTCTTGAATGGTTATTGACAAAAAATACTGCTGTGATTATGTGTGGCGATAATGGTCAACCACCACCCTTTGTTGGACAATCTCCACATGAATGGTTGAAAACATTTGTAGATTATTATGAAGAAATACATGATGACCATAGAGCTATTGATGAACCACTAAAAGAGCTTAAAAGATTAATCAGACTGCAGCCAGATCAAATACAATGCGAGATACTGCGTAAAGTAATTGCAGAAACTTCTATGAATGAATTTTGGACTTTATGGAGACCTGCTGATTTGATAGTCGCCAGTAGAAAAATAGTTCGTGATGAACTACAAAAGAAATTATTTACGTTACATAAAGAAAAGTTTCCGGATCTACATGTACCTTTGTGTTATCGCCCAGCAGATACTCGACGACAAAATATTGAAGTTGAAATACCAGGTATCTTGGTTCCACCAAGGATACAAAATCTTGTCTTGAATGATATCGTATTGGTTGCTGTTGATGTTGTTGAGAACGCGTTGAACATGGATAAATCGCCATGGACGTTAGGATACGCTATAACAATTCACTCGTCGCAGGGATTAACTATAACTGATACTAGAATCTGGATTGTAGATGATCGTATTGAATGGTCGAATTTAGTCTATCTCGCCGTATCTCGAGTCAGGAGAATATCGCAACTGTGTAAGGTTATTGTAGATTACGTAATAACTGAAGAAATCACTAACAATGTCGATATCAATAAAAAAATTAGTCAGCTATAAACAATGTGACAAAAAAAATAAACGTGACTTTGATCTTGATGCTGAATTTATTATGACATTAAGATAACAACAGAATAATCATTGCGCAAGTTGCAACTGTAATATGTCATGGCAGCATTCAAATAATAATCCAAGACAATTTACCGTAGACAGAATTAATAGTGATCTCGGTCATACACGTGATAATGTGATGCTGACCTGTCTTGAGTGTAATCGACGTCGAGGTTCTGGACGTTTACAAAATTGAGCTTGGTGGTAATTGCGTATCCTCAGGAATTATTTGCAATTGTTCACGTACAAATCCACGTTGAGGGGCTGTAGAATCTAGTCTGTATATTGGAGGTCTACCAGTGGATCTTACCACGCTAGAAATTTTATGTGTAGTCACGCTCCAGATAGGATCGGTTGCTCTTTTTTTACCACCTTCAAGTTCGCCAGGTTCATATAAATATCTAACTGTAACATTACCTAATACTGGTTGAGAGAAAGATTCACGTCGTTCGTAGCCATTGCTACGGGGTATATATTTTTTTTGGATCGCATTAGAAGGTTTCATGGAAGTTGCACGAGTAATTTCATTATTCAACGCAGATATCACACTCGGTAATCTTGCAACCCATTCACGAGATCTATCCTTGAGGTCAGTAGATATTTCCTTTGCATACTGGTATCCAAATAACCGCTCAGCAAGTGTTCTATTAAATCGTTCAACGATTGCCTGATCACGATGAATTTCAGTATGTCCTTGTCTGATTTTAACGTTATGTTTCTTCATCAACGATGATACTACTCCAAGAAATTCTTTACCAGGATCAACTTGTAATAACCGTGGCCATCGTAGACCACCACGTTGATAAATGCGCTCAAACGCAGATGCAACTTCAGATGCTGTTTTTGTTGATAGCGGCTCCGCTTCTTTATATCTACTCGCAACGTCAACAACCGTCAATGAGTATCTATACGTGTATTGACGTCTACGTGTTTTAATGGTATCGTGTGGTAAAAATAAAATATCTGCTTGATGAACTTCATTAGGGACGCTAACATCAAAATGCGCATACTGAATTCTTTTAGGTGGACTTAGGAAGATTTGCCATATTGCCTGTCGTGCTAACCATGATGCAGCAACATCACGTGAAACTTTTGCTGCTTCGGCGAGTTTACTAATCGCTGCTTTACCTCTCCAGAATCCTCTCGGGGAATAATAAACAGATTCCATTATGATAGTTATATAATTAATTACCAGCCCCTAGCACTAGTTTACCTTTCATAGCAGTTTTTACTGGAAAGCTCGCGAGAGATTCTCTGAGAGATTTATTAGGTATAGAATTTAACGCGTGAATCAATTTCACATCTGCGAGATGTCGTTGTTGCAAATCTTTACTTTTATAAGCAACATCATGAATGTGACACGCTTGATCAATCTTATTTACTGGATACTCTCCTGGTTTTGGTTGATCTCGATCGTCAAGTCGGATATCGAGACGAGTTCCTGGACCACAATAATTATATCCGGGTAAATGTTTCTCACCGGGGTATTTAGCCCATGGAGTTCCTGGTAATTTTCCTAACGAAGCTGCGATATCACCATCTGTCTTTATTCCTGACTTAGTCATGGAGACAAATTTATATTTCCTGGTGCCACATTTCACACACTTACCTGTAAGTGCTCGTCTTTTATTTTTTGTTGTTATTGTCGTTAATTCAGTAGTAGGTGTAGATGCTCTGCATCGAACACAATATAGACTCATATTATTAATTATATGGATATAATTGACTTTTCTGCGACACAAAAAGAAGAGCCAGTAAAGCACCATCCAGCGCTTCCGAATTCTATCAGAATGATTATAATAGGCCCATCTGGAAGTGGAAAGACGCAATTATTACTTAATCTAATAATGAGATGGCTCAAGTGGGATAAATTATATTTGATAGCGCCATCTGTAGATGATCAGCGATGTTACGAAGTACTTAAGGATTTTAATGAAAACGCAAAATTGTTGCATGAAGACAGTGTCATAGACTTTATTACTGATATTGATGAAGCGCCATCTGTAGATGATCTGGATGGATTCATTAATAATTTAGTAGTGTATGATGATGTTATGCTGGACAAACAATCAAATCCAGCTCGGATATTTTCACGAGGCCGTCACAAAAACACAGACGTGATTTATGTTACACAGCGTTATACACAAATTCCAAAAGTGATCAGGGATAACTGTAACGTTTTAGTTGTGTTCAACGGAGTTGATAATCATACGCTGCAAAATATTTATTATACTTGGTGTTCTGGGGACATGGACATGAACAAATTTAAAAATTTCTTTTCAAAAGCACAAGCTGCTCCCTTTGGTTTTGTAACAATAAATTTACATGATCCGAGGTCAAGATATCGTAAAGGACTTGATACAATTTTTGGATAAAAACCATAGCAGCAGAGAGGGTGGACGACATACACGTAGTGACCAGATTGTGAAAAAATAAGAAAAAATCTGGTCAATTAGAGAAGTTTTTACTATTAAGGGAAAAACTTTTTTTTCAGCCTTCGTAGGAACCCTTAAATTTCAAAAATAAGGTCTCTAAAAAGTTGTAGGGTCCACCCTCTCTGCTGCTAATCGTGTTAGAGCATAAAGCGAAACTGACGCATAAACTGCTGAGGAAACATTTGGTAACGTGATTGGGGCCAAGTACACATTTGGTGCAATGCAAAGGGCATGTATTGTCGAAGTCAAAAAGGACTTATTATATATAGAGAGATACTGAGCTATTAAAATATATCAGTGGGAGAAGATTGATTTCGCCACAGTGGCCTATTGCCATGCGCGACAATACAGTGTTTCCACTTCATTTGTATAATATTTTCGTATATCGACTCAAAGAAATAGATATCTTGTCTACATCAATGGGCCAGATGCAGAATTCTGGACAATATACCGGTCTGATAAGGTTTATTTATTTTTAGAGTTTTGCTCGTATCTTAAATAAATTAAAAAAGGAGAAATAAACGTATAGTTGTTTATATGCTAACAAAATCCAAAAGTAGATATAGACATATAGATACTTGCGTTCTAACTCAATCCAAAAGGAGATATAGACGTATAGATGCCTCTAACCTACATAAATCCAAAGTAGATATAGACGTATAGTTACTTGTAATCTAAATAAATCCAAAAGGAGATATAGACGTTTAGATGCTTGTAATCTAAATAAATCCAAAAGGAGATATAGACGTGCAGATGTTTGTATCTAAATAAATCCAGAAGGAGATATAGACGTATAGTTTAAAAGAGAAACAGATAATAAAAGCAAAATCGCAAAAATTAGACTTGAAAGACAGTGAGCGGTTCCTGAAGACGTTGATTTAAAATGTTTAAAAGGAAGAGGTAAAAACGATACCGAACAACGACAATAAATATTTTTCATTCAGGAAGCAAATCGAGAGTAATACAAGATGCAAAATTTTGGTGACGTCCGTGTCCCAGATCGAAGCCCTGACCAAAAACAAATAGAGTACGAAAGATCAAGGTCAATGCCTTTTATTACGTGCCTAGAGAGAGCAAATCTTTAAGAGTGGATCATGAGTAAACATGCCAGTACAATCTTTAAATGGGCAACTGATGAATCCAGTAGATAGGTACAAATAAAACATGTTGAAATCTCCAGAAATCTTTGCGTTAGGCACACACACATACAAAGCATGATACTGTATTTTAGGAGTTTATCTATTTGGAAAGCAAGAAAATCAAATTCTCCAATTTAATTTATGGTACATTTACAGTATTAGAGTTTTCAGAAAAATAGAAGTCTGAATTATAGTACAACAAGCTTATAAACCAAGACAACAATAGATTCCAGCCATGCCGAGACAGTAAACTCTTTTATTGATAAGTAAAGTAGCATTACGTTTTATGACACTAGTGACATTTTCACGAGCAAAGTTTCTAAACTTATCAAAGATGAATGGTAATCAGATTATAGTGTTCTATGGATTAAGGTCCAAGCTTTATTGATTCAAAACGAACTAGAGCAGCAGAGGAGGTGAACAGACCACTTTTTAGAGCAGTCCATTTGTGAAAATAAAACCTCGTACGAAAATGAACAGACAAGCGTCAATAACGCTAAACCGAGACCTCTACCCGGGTTGCATTAAACCGAGGCCTCTACATGAATATTTTTTTCTCTTGACGCTTGCGTGTCAAATTTATTTACCGACCCGGGACATTCACTGGTGGTCGTCACCCTCTCTGCTGCTGTAGCGTAGCGGTCAGGTGGCGTAATTAAATCATTATTATATCAATAATAATGAGCGATCCTACGCTAACCATGGAATCTCGCACAGCTAAACTGGCTCGACAGCGACTAGAGACAATTAAGAAATATCTGCCCGTCTGTGATTCTGTCAAGCAACAATTAAAAGCGCGTCAGGAGTCTCAGATGGAATTTATATTGCAGAACAGTTATTTAAACCAATTGTCCAACCAACAAAGAAAATTGTTGCAGCAACTGAGGCAGCACAAAAAGCTCTTGAGACATTGCTTGTTGATATTGTCGGCCGTCTTCGAGCAACTCGACCACCACCCTAGCAACCTCCTCAACCACAATCTGAAGATGAGCAACCGCCTCCGCCAAAAGTTAGAACTAACATTATAGATAAATTTACGCCGGAAGGTATTGCCGCCATCAGTACACCAGGCCAATTAATTAATATTGCCGCGTTTGGATATAGTAATAGAGATATGTATGTAAAACCCTAATACGTGAAAACTCTGAAATCTGCCGATTGGATTAGGGATGTATATCGCGTCGCTACTAATACTACGCAGATCATATATGAGGGAGATGTTAATCAGTTTAACATTTTTAACCAGGCAGTGGGTGAATATATTGAACAAGTAAAACAAGAAAGGAGACGAAAAGAAGAAGAAATGAAATTGCAACTTCAAAAAAAAAAAACTAAACAAGAAAGGAAATCAACCTTAACAACAAGAAAGAAAAAAAGCAGACGAAACAACTGGAAGTGGTCTGTCCAACCCTAGCGATTGGGTCACTCGAGCAAGTGGTCTTGATAAACTTTGTCCCAATAACGTCCTTGCCGATGTTGATAGACTAGAAATTCTGATTGACGGAAGACGAGCCGGCAATAATTACCCAGAAATCATTAATGAAGCAGCTGCTATTTGTCACAGATTATTCACTGGCGGTATCATGGACATTAATGTTTACCGATCCCTTATTGATGAAATCGTTGATGATTACTGCAGTGATTGATGCAACTAGATCAGTGACAAGAAAATAAGATGATCATACATAATGCTCAACGTGGACCTGTAATGGTCAGGGTGATACATTCGCGATTACCAACATATAAAGCGATCTACGGGGATGGGCTTGGTGATGTTGTTCACGGTCTATTCAAAAGGATTTCCCCAAAAGCAATACCGATTGCAAAGCAACTGGGAATGAAAGCTATTGACGTTGTTTTTGATAAAGGTATTGGTGCTGCTGGTGATGTTGTTAGTAAAGCATTCTCAGCAATCAGGGATAGCACGATTAATACGCAGACCGCCAGCGGTCTGACCTCAGCCAGTAAATTTGCCCAGCACCGATGTTATGCCTGCAAATGCTAGTAAAATTATAAATCAAGCTGCAAGTGAACAGTTGAAGGAATTAGCCGGCGAAGAAGCTCGGAATATAACTGCAAATCTGGTAGCGGGTAGTGGGTTATCTCGTCGTCGCCGACGTTAAACGTCGATGGTGCATCATTTTAGACAGCAGCAAATATAAATAATGTTCAAACGTGTATCTGATCCAGCATTTGACGTGGACTCACCAGTACTCAAGGATGAGTCCGTGTGTGAATATCAGTATTATCCTTATGAAGCACGAGAACCAAACCAACGTGGACGAATCGAATCACCCGTCCAGATACATCAAGGTATTTCCTACCCGCAGAGATATTCGTTGAAGTTCAGGGTAGACTTGTAAAAACCGATGGTAATCCGTATGGTGATGCGCATGGTGGATTTGTTAATAATGGAATTATGACATTGTTCAGCAGTGCACGATATATTATTGATGGTAAAGAATTCGAAGCAATCCTTAATGATGTTGATGTTGCTAAGACAATATTGGGGCTATCTTGATACAGCGATGATTATGCAAAGTCCGCTGGTCCGTCGATGATGTTCGCTAAAGATACTGTTGATCGCGCTTAGAGTCGACCTTATACTTTTCGATGCCTCAAAAAAGGTACTGCCGCGGCTGACGCCGCCGATGTTGAGGGTTTATTCTTTGTAAATGCAAATTTTAATCTGGGATTCGCAGCACATAAAAATCAAATTGATGCTCAGGGGAGATTTAGCTGTGTAATACCACTGTCACATATCTTTGGTTTCTGCAGAAATGTTAGAAAAGTTATCTCCGGGGTCATACACACAGTTGCTGTCGTTCGAAAAGCCACGGACGACGATGCTGTCAGGCTGAAGGAGTTGATCCAGCTGCAACCGCGGCACTTCATGGAAAATGTGACACTGACAAAGCTTTTGTTGTGGATGCCAACAAAGTCACCATCACCCACTCAAGAACAACGGCTGCTCTCTTTTATGGACAGACTTGGCAGATCAACGCTGTCATGGTTGACGATGACTACAGCCTCGATCACGAGCGCAACTGTTAGATCGCATCACAACAGGGAGTTTCAGCACCACGACATGTATTTATAGCTTTACAAGACATCCGACGACAGAATTCTAAAATACGAAATCATATGGTATTTGACCAACTTGGGGTTAGTGAAGTTTCTATGAGGATAAATGGACATCAAGAACAGTCTGAAGAAGTGTTGCTGGATTTTGAAAATAATCAATTTGCACGTGCAATCGCTTGATGACATTCACGGTGCGTGATCAGAATGTGGATTCTGGTCTGCAAATATCTCAGCGGGATTTCTCGACGTTGTATTCGATCTACAACTTCTCGCTGAAACACCTAGATTTGTATACACAGTCAGTCGTTGACATACATTTTCAACCTCGAGTAAGTGCACTGCCAGCCATTGTTAATGATTATCAAGTAATCGCTGTTACACTCTTAGAAAAAACAATGCTGCTTGAAGGTGTTGGTGGACGAATGAGAATCATTGACGCCCCAGTGGAAAACATGTAATCGATTGCACAATCAGTAATTAAATCGCCCAAGATATTATAATGTCATATCATCACGTTAATGTTACTCTGACCACCTGGTCAGATTAAAAAGCTACAAGCAACATTAAAAAAGAATTCTAAAATAAAAATATTGTTGAAATCAGCAGCGTTGCAAGGTCCAAATAAGCTATCACTGACAGAACGTCAACTCAAGCACTTCAATAACGCCAAACGATCAGCGACTGCTGTTAGACTTGATCTTTCTGCGGGTGACATTAAAGACATTGCCAAGACGGGTGGTATAGTTCCACTTCTCGCAGCTATACCAGCGTTGATAGCCTCAATAGCCCTAGCTGTTGCAAAAGCAGCTGCAATTGATGCTGTTAGAACTTTCGCCGGGATGTCATTAAAGAAAGCAACAGGTCACGGACTAAAGACTTCCAGAAAAAAGTCGGGGTCTAAGACTGCCAGGAACCCCTCATCCATGGTACCGTCGAGCTCGAGCGGCTCAGGTCTGAGACTGCCCTGTACACTTCACTATACGCAAAGCGTTTCGAGCTTCCCATGTCCACTTTTGATTTACTTGATGCTACTAAAAATTAAGCATCAAAAACTTCAGAGGTGTTTGTATGAGTGATCAATTACCAAAACAATCAAACCGTGTTGAAACCGGTATCATTAATCTCGATGGAAGTTCTGGTCCAGGTACTCATTGGGTTGCATATGCGGTTGACCCACGTGGAGCTGTTTATTTTGATTCGCATGGATTGGCGCCACCAAAAGAATTTTTAAAATATATCAGCAGTAGAACGCATAGCACTCCGATCTGGTATTCAACATTACCAACACAGACAATAACTGATCCGCCAATATGTGGCCGTGAAGTACTCGCTGTACTCGACGCTGTGTCGACATCGTCAGGGGCACCGCCTCAAAAGTCGTGCACAAATATACCACCAGACAACATCGTCGTCCAACGTTTTAAACAGGTTTTAATGTAATATACAATGGTAGATATTTACGGAAGATCTGCTAAAGACAAGCCCCATGGTGATTTATCCAAATATGCAACCATTGACGAGGTCAAGGATGAGCTCGCTAATCTTTTGCGTCTCGCAGATGCGAACCAAAATGAAGTTGTTATTTATCAGGATCATCAAGGACGGTTAAAGACGAGTAGTATCCCGTTGACAGATATTATTCTGGGGGTTCCAGGTGCGACCAAAGGTAACTTAGCGGTGTTTGCTAAAAACGGCAAAATTAAAAATTCGGAGGAATAAATTCTAACACTCATGGGAGATATTACAGGAAGCATCAAAAGAACTGGAGACATGTTTGGCGATCTCAACATGAGCAGAAATACAATTATCAATGTGAGAGAACAAAAATCAGACAATGATGTGGCAATAAAAAATACGTGGACAGCAATCACGCCACGATCAGAACTGAGATCAGTGAATGCGTTTCTAAAACTGGCGATGCAATGACTGGTTCTCTCAATATGGCTCATAATAAAATTACTAGTCTTAGAGAACCAACAAAGAAATACGTCGATAATAGCAACATCCCGAGGATGACTTCGTTAATGACAATCAATGATGGAATGACCACGTTTAGATCTGAATATGCTAATCACGTAACCCTGTTTACAAATATTTGCGGAAACAAATAAAACCATTAATGAATTTTTTTGGGAGTCCAGCAGTCATCAGCATTAAGCTCTCTGACATCAAAAAGATTACCGATGATGTGGGATATACAGTAGAGTCTGGATCAGCATTATGGACACCACTCAAACATACCGCTGAGGTTACCGGTGTGTACAGGTTCCCAGTACTCGAAGTTACAACATTTAGAATATCTACCACAATTTCACGGCGTTATCCAGTTAGTGGATCTTCTGGATCTGTGTTAGTGATATTGGAGCAAAACGACGAGGAAACATTCGTGGTGGAACCTGAAGAAAAAGGCCTTGGCGTATTGTACTATTGGTGTATTGAATACGTCGCCAAACTACCACCTACTTAAAGTGTTAGAAATTTATATAATGAACCAATTACCGGTAACCCCAACTGACATTCAACGTTTCAGATACGAGCAAGTGTGTTTGTGGCATACCCAACTGAAAAATATCATTGATGCGCGTACAGTACAACAAAAAAATACCGCATACGTATCGTTGTTACTGACATAATAGTATAATCTGCATCCGCCGTAGTCGCTGGAACAGTAACGATAATCGGAGCATTATCAGCCACATACATAATAGCACCAGTAATAGGAATTGGTGTTGCCGGTATTCTTAATATTATTGCAAAAACGATATCCACGTGAGCGGCTGATAAATTACACAAATATACAACGTTGCTATCAGCGGCAACACAAGCACACGCCAAATTATCATCTCCGATATCATCAGGTCTCAACGATGGAATAATATCAGATCAGGAATTCACAGAAATGATTAAGGTTGACCATGAAGCAACTGGAAACCAACCCCTTGACTCTCAAGGACTAGAATCGCCCCCCCCCCCGACAAAGACAGGTATTTTTAGATCCCTGATTTAAACAATAATGTCACAAGATCAGTCACTACAATTGCTAGAACAAATCGTCGCTAATACAACACCACTAAAAACCACGATGATATCAGCGAGCTCAAACATTCCAGCCTTAGAAATAGCTCTAGCACAATTGTGAGTATATTACAGCTGGCCATATATTAGAGCAAAGTCATTTGGTGGGTTGCAAGCAAATAATTCACTGGTATTTGAGTATAAAAATAAAGCTGATGAAACACCAGACTGGAATGTTGTGGGCATACCTACGGGCAGTTATCAAATCGAACAGATAAACGATGAGTTCCAGCGCAGAATCAAATCTATCACAGGAAAAGAATCTAAGATCGCTAGCACGGTTCACAAGCCAACGTTATCTGCCGCGTTAGAAATATCAACGCCTGACTACAGTAGTAGTAGTAAATGAGGTTTCTATCTCGGAGACCCCCTTCCCCCTCCAAATCGCTTCTATGTTGAAATTTTATCAGCTCAAATAATGACTTTCACATGATAAGGCTTTCTAGCATATTTCTGACAAAATATGTTTTGTCGGGGTAAGGGAATCTCTGGGATAGAAGCAGCTCATTTACTATTACTACTAACGTAACCATATTTTATGATAATCTTTTTCATACCTGCTGACTCTCATTGGCAGAATATCTGTTAACCTACTGTCAATAATGCGAAACTCGCGTATTAAATCGTCCATATCATATTTTACGCCTCACAAATAAGATAGTATCTGATCAAATGATTTTTTATAAGTGATACTTGCTGTTTTACAAGCATTTTTTTTGTTGGTCTCAAGTCGAGGCTCAGTTTTCTCACAAGCTGTTGAAAGAGAAACACCAACACCAGATATTATTAATAAAAACGGGTTTAATGATGCGCCACTCGAAATTATACCAGAGCCAGTCCTTAACAGTGGTAAATATGATATTACTCGAAGTATTCTACTAATGCTTGTAACATTATTTTACACACCAGAGGTTTTTATGATAAAATTTGTAATATTACATAAGTGCGTCCACATCTTGTTTTGGAATTTCTTCTGAAATAAGATTGAAATCGACTATCTGTTTTTTCATTATACAATATTTGTTTACAATTTTTACACGATGATAAAAGTTTTAGTACCAACAATCAAATCAAGAAATTCACGGAATTTATTATTGTTAGGATCAGCTATAAAATCTCTATACTTGTCATAAACATCTGATGAAGTATCTCTATATCGTTCATCTGTTAGTACCTCATTTTTCTTTAATCAACTGTAGGAATCAAACGTGTTTTTTACTTCACGTTCATACAAATCTGTTTTATTTACCAACTTACCGTATTCTCTTTCTGTTTCATTAATAAACCCTAGTACCAAGCTTATTTGATCCAACGTAAACTTTTTGAGGACAAGATATTGTATGCATATGCGACTATAAAATTTATTAGCATTAATCTTCGGAGTCCGTCTCTAAAAATTATGCCAAGACCGATAACAGAAGCTACTTTTAACATCAATTTTTCATATGGTTTCGTGAATAATTTATCAACTTCAGTGTAATAATCTCGTAATGACAATCGTCTAGAGCGTTGGAGCAATGGAAGTGGAATATCATATTCTTCACTGATGTCGTAGTAAGAATCAATCTTTTCTTCCAACCTTATTGATTCGAGTTCTTCAAAAAGCTTTTCTCGCTCAATATCGTCGAAATTATAGATTTCATTGTAAAGATTTCCGATTATCTTTAGAGATCTGTTAACAATAATCGGATCGAATTTAGGTTTTTTACGTATAATTGGTAAAATTGGGTTCGAGTACGCTTTGATTATTAACGTTGTATCCAATGTTATACTAACGATTTCAAGTAGGGTTTGTTTGTCGTGGTAGTACATACCGAGATGTCTAAAAAAACTGTCGTTTTAAAAATCTATTGTATAACTTTGTTTTTTCCTAATTTTAATTTTTTAGCCTCCGCTAGTTTGTTGAGACGATCATGATTATCGTTTATTTGTTTTTCTTCCTGAGCTCTTCCACCATAAGCTTTTGCTTTTATCAGATTTGATCGAATTATTATAAAAATATTTTCCGTGTCAAGCTCAAGCAATATTTTTTTTAGCAGGATTTCAACTTGTTTTTGTTTTTCTAGACAATCGTCATGATGACAGTATCTGTGTATAATACCAAAGTTTCTTATTGCTTCTACTAGTTGTGGTCCTCGCATATGCCTAACGCGAGCAAATTTTGTTTGATATTCTAATAATAATGGATTGTTTATTAAATCAAAATCAATTTGTTTCATAAATTGGTATTTCTCTCTTGTAATTCGTATATATCACCTATTCCACTACTGACATCTTTGTTGGGATTAAGAATATTATCATAAAATTCTCTCGCAACGGTTATAATTCGTGGTTCTGACATTATTTTATAGCACTAGATTAAATTTGATCATCGAGTGTATATATTTGAAATGCTGTCAATCCTGGAAACGGATGCTCAGCAGCGACAATATAAATTCGAAAATATAAGTACTTGCTAACAGTATTTTCAGTTGGAATTGAAAATATTGTGTTGTTGAAATATACGTGTTCTCTGTGCTATACAATGTTGTCCAGTTGATATCATCGTTTGATCCTTGCAATCGCCAATTATAAATTCGACCAACACTAGAGTTTAATCGACCTCGCAAATGAAATTGCCAAATGGCAACTGTAATACGACATTTAATTTTAATCCAAAAGTTTTCAACTTCTCCGTTAGTCGTCCATTCTTGTCTATCAGAGAAAGCGTAATAAGGATAATTTTCTGGGTAATGTGTCGCTGCGCTTACCTCAAACTCAACTCGGTTATCAGTTGCTTTCGAAAGTGTTGGAATATATCCAACATTGTTTTTAGTTCGTTTTATACCACCACTAGATATACTATCAACATACGCTTTATTTGTCAGATTATTAGGGTTAACTGGAACATATGTCGTTGTTATTTTGTTGTTTCTCATATTTATGTTACCTGACATTGGTCCACCGGATCGTTTTAAATACGGGGTGAGTTCTTCTTTTAACTGAGCGTAACTAATAGCTGGAGGCAAGGTTGTCGGTAATCCGGTTATTTTTGAGTTATTGCTCATTATCAGGTTACCTGTAATTGTGTCGCCAGATTTATTGAGCTTGTTATCGTCAACAGATTTTAGTTGCGCATAACTTACAGCTTGTGTATCATCAACATTTGCTGGTGGATACTGTTATTGAACAATAATATGGATAAACTAGCAAAGTACAGAAAATATATAGAAGATCTAAACAAAATTGCTCAATCTCATGCAGAATTTAGGAAAAAAGTTCAAGAGGCTAGAATTTGAAAACCAGTTACTGAGGCTTTACTTCGAAAACAACTTGAAACTTTACCGCTATCGGAAGGAGAACTTAAAGAATTACAGGGAAAAAGTTTACTTGGATTAATTAAAGAACAACAAGAAACCGCTACTGAGAAAGTTATTGCAAGATCTGAGGAAGAAAAAAGAAGAGGTTGGCTGAGGCACTTACAGATTACATTGTTGATCCTGGCAGATGTCAGAAATTAACAATGAGTAGTTGATATACTTGATCATCTAAGATCGCAAGAATTACTAACATCGGACGAATACGAAATTTTACACCTCGATATAATCGCGAGCGATATAATTATGTAATTTAAAAAATAAAGATGTCAACAACATTACTCGACTCTAGCACCGCTGCAAAAGATAGCGCAAATTTTTCTGTGAATTATATTCCGCCGATTCAACTGGATAGTGAAAAAAAAATATCAAATTGGACTAATTTTCTGCACGAGATGGCATTCTATGGCTAACGTAAAAACTAATGTTAATGATGAATTTACATTTCAACCGATATTGTCGACGTGGATAAGATTTACAATTCCATAAGGCGCGTATAATATCACTGATCTAAATTAAACAATAAAAGAGGTTATTGCACAACAAAAAAAAAACACGATGGACGCTGACAACTTTGAGCTGACACCAAATTATAACACGTTACGCGCCAGAATAACTTTAAAGAATAATATGACGATCGATTTTTCATCGCCAGCAAGCATTGCGTCACTGCTCAGATTTTATCATCGACGGTACGGATCAAATACGGAACAAACTGTAACAAATGACGGTGATCTGCCAGTAAATATAACTGACGTAAACACAATATTAATAAATTGCTCTATTGCAATTGGATCTTACTCAGCTAAAGGCAGTAAAGGACAAACAATATACAATTTTTCGCCGGACGCTCCTCCGGGTTCACTTATGCAAATTAATTAATTATTATCCGCTAAATGTTGAAGATCAAATAACAGAAATAAATATGCAATTGACGGATCAGTCTGAACGACAACTTGATCTTAACAATGAAGTTGTTACTTATTACCTACACCTGCGCGTTGCGTGATTTTGTACAACCTCGTTGTATAACATGAGACAAAGAAATAAGTTTACACAAGAAAAATAGTTGGAGGATTGTTAGGAAATATATTTACTAAAATTATTGAAAGTGCTCCTGGAATAGCACATAAAGTTGCGTCAGTTGCACTGAACGCATCAAAAGCCTTTGCGACCGGAGCTGCATCTGCCGCTGGAACTGCGTTGGGACAAAAAATAGCTGATGAAATAAAAGGCAACAGGCCAGAAATAAAACAAGTTATATCAGAAATCTCACCAATGGAAGAAACAGAACGTGCAATGATAAGGACAACAAAAAAAAAAAACTTTTATCACCAAGAGGAGAGCAAATTATACAAAAATTAATATCTACGGCAATAGCACCAAATTTTATATAATCTAAGGAATAAAAAATGTTTGTTAAAAATTACCTCGACATGACGGAGACCTATGATGTAGATGATACAGTAACAGAATTTGAGTATGTTGAGTATCTCGACGAAAATTCTAATGAGCCTAACAAAGCTGGCGTTAGGACATTTAATACACGCGACGAGGACGTATTTCTTTTGCCTCATAAAGCAGTGTTGGAAGTTCGTGGTCAGATTATGACAGTAGCTAAGCCAATTGCAGCTGGAGCAGAAATAGCTCATAAACAACGGTTGGAGCCTATTTAAAAGTGCCAGGTATCAGCTAGCGAATGAAACAGTGGAAAATATTTCAAGTCACCTACAAGTTGCAAGTACAATACTAAGTATTATTTCGTTTAGTGACGATTACTCTAGATCGACTGCAACTAACATGATGTGGTTTAAGGACACTGGAGCTGGTGAAGCTGCGCCAAGTGAATTTATTTCAAGAGGAGCATTAGCGCATGGGGCTGATGCAGCTGTAGATGCTGTAATTGTAAGAAATTTTCTTATTGCTAATGCTGTCAATTTTGGTATAGCCACACCAGCTGCAGGCGCTAACGCAGACACTATAAGAGTTTCACTTAGTGCTGCTTGTAATAATCTTGGTATAACACCACCAGATGCAGCTGCGAACGGTGTTGCAATGTTAAATTTGATTAATAACGCAATTAGCGTAAGAAATATACGTTACAATTATGGTTATGCTAGGAGAAAGGCACTTGCAGCAGGATAACGTCAAATTACAATGATGCTGCCATTGATTACAATATTTGGATTTTGTCGCGATTATAATAAAGTGTTTTGTGGAGTTAAACACACACTTATTTTAGATCGGGAAGAACAAACTGATTGTTTACTTCGAGTTGGCGGCGCTGATGTACAATTTATTATAAACAAACTTGCTTTGTGGATGCCACGAATAACACTGTCATTCACAAAAGCAGTAGAATTAAATGATATGCTTAAAAAATATACAAAGAAAATTTATATTCAGCAACATAAAATATATCAGACTGCAGTTCCAAATACTACCGACTACACATAGCGCGTCACAACAACGTCAAGCCAACAACTACCACAACAATTATTTGTTGTATTTCAGCGACAAGCGCGATGCGGTAACCAGGAACAAAATAAGGCAATATTTAATAACGCTGATGTTAGGAGAATATACGAATGGATAAACTCCAAGCAGTATCCGGAACGAGCGATAGAATGCAATTTCGCGGATGACGCTAATAAAAATTTTACTCGACTGTACATGTATCTTATGGACGCAGTGCAGAAATATCAGGACGTTGGAGATGGATCTCAAATATCAGTAGAGGAATTTCGTACACTTTATCCGATATTTTATTATGATGTTAGTAAACGCAAACGAGCGACGCGTTGATTCGACAGCTGATATTGAAATTACCTGGACATTAGGTATGGTTCCAGATGCGTTGTACGTTTATGCGCTGGTGATCAGCGACAGATTTATAACAATTGACTCTGTCGGAGATAAAATGACAGTCCAAGTTTAATATAACTCTCTTGATATATGACATCGATAAAGAAATATATTTGACTGACGGTCAAGTTAAAAAATTAGCGGTTGCTATTGCTAAGCATAGGCCGGTATCACTAAAATTAATTCATTGACAACTTTAACAAAATTAATGCTAACTAAAACACAGATAAATAAATCCGATCGCGGTAGATAAACAACTAGATGAAAATGATAGTCCGCTGCCCGGATAAGAGCCTTACAATCAAGTTGATGCAATAGCAATGCGTCATGATATCTGCTACCGTGATAACGAGCAAGATAAGCACGGCTGCGATAAAGTAATGCTAGATGAACTACGCGACATGAAACCAAAAGTAATCAGAGAACGGCTTGATAGAAGGATGCTGCAGGGATTTATTGAAGGAAAATATAAACTCGGACTCGGAACGATGGAATCGCTGGCATCAGAGCTACACAAACCTAAAATATAAGGTTTCCGCGACGTAATGTTGTCGCAAATGGGCGATAGATTTAGTTGATGTGTCAAATCTTGCTCAGTTTAACGATAACAAAAATATCCTTTTAACGTTGTAGATGTTTTTAGTAAATACGCGTTTAGTGTACTCGTTTCAGATAAAACTAACATCGATAACTAATGCACTGAAACAAATATTAACAAGTACAGAAAGAAAACCAAACTGAGTCTGGACCGATCATGGAGCGGAGTTTTTTAATAAAAAATTTGAACAGTTTTTGGAGCAAAATAACATCAAAAAATATGTTACTGGAAATGAAGGTAAGAGCGTCGTCGTCGAGCAATTTAATCGTACACTAAACGAGCTGATACATAAACATTTGACAGCTTAAAATACAAATAAATATATTGACGATCTACAGCAGATTGTTGATAAATACAATAACACAAAGCACAGATCAATTAAAATGTCATCAAATGATGCAATTAAAAATCCGATTCTTGTAACTGAAAACATGTACCGCAGACATAAATTTAAAGTTGGTGATAAAGTTAGAATTTCTCTGACGAAAAAACATTTGAAAAAGAATTTACTCCACACTTGAGCGAAGAAGTATTTTTTGTTAATAAAGTTTTACTGACAATACCTATAACATACGCACTAAAGGATTTATTGGGTGAGCCAATAACAGGTAGTTTTTACGAGCAGGAGCTACAGAAAACTGAGCAAGATATATTTGTTATTGAAACAGTTATCAGGAAAAAATGTAATAAAAGTTTAGTTAAATGGAGAGGATACAGCGATAAATTTAACAGTTGGGTTAATATTGTTATAAAGTTGCTCGCATTTTAACAGTACAGATTTACATCTGACCGGTCTACACAACGACATTAAATGTAATTTTCTTGCATCATCGACTGGCATTAAATTAAATATTTTAACAAAAATAAAATCGTATTTTATGCTCCTTTGTTGACGAGCAATTTTCACATTAAGAAAAGGTTTAATAAGTTACCAAAATATTTGTTGCTTGGCAACAGTAAAATTAAATTTTATTATTATTTTGGCTATATGATACTTAACATTATATCTTCCAGTTGTCGGTCTGCCGTAATCTTTTTTATCAACCATGTCCACGATCTCGTCTTATTCATCATCATTGTTAAATAAAATATCATCTTCTGTATAACCAACCGACTCGATTGCGATTGTATTATATCGCGGTGTAAAATTGTCGTCCGTGATTGTATCACGGGCGTAAATATCAGCAAGTCGTTTCATTAAATTCATATTATAATACATTTTTCTCTAATTTATAATAATAAATGACTAAAGAGATAAAGTATCATCAGAAAGTAAATATATTAAATTACCAAGAACTAGCGGAGGCAGTGCGAAAATGTTTATCAGGACATTCTTGCTCTGTTGATGTTATTGTGATGCAAGGTGAATCCGATAAAATTCTTCTAACAGCAGCAGAAAAAAATAAACTTAATGACGGTACATTTATAACACTGAAATTTAATAAAGATGGTGTTTTGATGTTTGCTCATAATTGTCTTACTGAAACCAATTTAGAAAATATAATTAATCGTAGTATTTGAAAATAAATCTGTCCAAGGTTAACATTGACGTTGCTGATTTGGATCTGCCATCTGCTACATCTTTTATTGACTGTGAATGAATTTTAAAATGTTTTGCTGCAGTTGTTATTGACTTAAATCTTATTTCTTTTACAGTTTCAAGATTCACTGAAATAATTGGTCTTTTGGAATTTTTAAAATTACAACAACCACCTATTCTACGTTTACTATTTTATCTTGGCGTGTACCAGATCTAAATTTTCCAGATGATTGTCGGTTTTAATGCTGTTGATGTGATCAATAACCAAATCATTTGGAATAGAGCCGTTAAAAGTTTCATAAATAAATCTGTGCGAATTGTAATGAACAAAATCTGTTTGAATACCAAGAACCATCACAATCAAATAACCAGCGTTATTCAAACTTCCAGCAACTTTTTTTGTTTGTTTATTTCGTATAATTTTTAGATCATTATCCTCATATAAATGAAACACGGGATGCGGATGAAATTCATCTTGCAATGCTTAATATTCAGTATTATCATAGTCAATCGAACTATTTACTCTATAAACTCTTTGTCCGTCTGGGATGTTACAACAGAACAAAGTGTAAATAAAATCTTTTCTAATCATTTCAGTACGTTCTGCATTATCTTCTCTAATACTTACCATCATTCCAGCTGGTATTGATTTATCAAACGGTTTGTGATATTTCACATGAATCACTGAACCTAATGCATTCCCGGCATGATTATTACAGATTGGGTGTACATGATATTCTTCCTGTTCCTTCGCTGTCGTCTTCATTATATTATATAACATTTTGATAACTTTAATTGAAAATTTTAAAAATCAATTAAATATATAAAATATCATATATATACAATGTTGAAATTGCGAGATATTGCTACGAAGAGCTTTATCAAGGCAGAAAAAAACTGCTACTGCGTTTTTCGGTTACGATAACAGTTATAAATTTGATAATCAAAATGTTTTAGCAAATTTTAACTCTACAAATTTGTTTCATCTTCTGCATCCTATTGTAACGCAAGAACTTGCAGTTCATAAAGGTATCAAGGTAATAGTGCAGTGTTATTTTATCAAAGTTACATGTATTGCAAAAAGATATACTAAAAAATGTAGATTTCATCAAAGAGATTGCTGAACCATATTTAACAGCTAAATCACGAAAAATATTAGCTGGACCAAATATTTCCTCAGTCGCTGATGAAATACATCAAGAAATAAATTTTAAAAAATGGAGGAATTTACTGTATCAGGATCAGGTTGGAAATTTGAAATGATAAAAGAAGTTTTATTTCACACAATGAAATATAACGCACTT
The DNA here is from genome assembly GCA_016617855.1 of Megalonaias nervosa. NCBI lineage: Eukaryota > Metazoa > Mollusca > Bivalvia > Unionida > Unionidae > Megalonaias > Megalonaias nervosa. The sequence continues at coordinate 37,707 of JAECUM010016584.1, read as the reverse complement.
TGCGGTGGTTCTTACGTTGATCTCCCTCAAAAAATTAAAAACAAACAATGTTGCATAAATGTCAAAAACCATGATAACGAATGTTATCGTTGGGTAATTTTGTCTGCTAGACATCCTCAAAGTTGTAACTCTGATCGCATTGAAAAATATTTGCCGTAGAAAGACGAGCTAAAATTTAGAGGGATAACTTTTCCAGTGGCAGAGAATCATATACCAAAGTTTGAAAAACAAAACGATATTTCAATAAATGTTTTCGGAGTAGATGAAAAAGAAAATGTTTACCCGAGATATATTTCAGCATTTGCTATGCAAAATACAATAAATTTATTATTTTATAAAGGACATTACAGCTGGATAAAAAAAAACTTTAACGGCCTAGTAAAAATAAGAAATTTTTTGTTACCGTTGTTTACAAGGTTTTTCTAAAGATGAAAAACTGCAAGAGCATCTTAAATTCTGTGTTAATTTTCAGAGAATAACAATGCCAGGAGAAAAAGAAAAAGTATTAAAATTTAAAAATTATAATGATAAATTAAATATTCCGTTTGTTATTTATGCTGACTTCGAGTGTCTACTTGTTCCTGTGGCAGGCGCAGAAAATGATCCAAATTAATCAAGCACCAGAAAAATACAACAACATTTTCCCTGTGGAGCAACTTATAAAGTAGTTTGTTGCGCTAACGACAATTTTTCAAGTCCAATAAAATTGTACAGATGTAAAAGTCCTGCCGTGTGGTTACTAAAAAATTTAATAGACGATGTTAATAAAATTGTCAACAGATTATCCAGAAAAGTTCCATTACAAATAACATCCAAACAACAACTTGATTTTGATGAGTTAATTGTCATATCTGCGAGAAACCTCTAGATAACGATAAAGTGCGCGATCACTATCATCTAACCGGCCAATATCGCGGAGCAGCACATAACAATTGTAATTTGAAATTTCATGCGCCATATTTTATTCCTGTCGTTTTACATAAGTTTCGTGGTTATGAGAGTCATATCATTCTCGAAGCATTTGGCGATGAGGATATTAAATCTAAACTAAAATTAAGTAATAGAATAGAATGTATTCCAAACAATTTTGAAAAGTATATGTCAGTTACGCTTGGCAAATTACGTTTCATCGACAGTCTGCAATTTATGGCAGCACCATTAGATGAGATTGTGAAAAGTTCTAGCAGTTTTAAAATTTAAAAAATTGCTTTGGTGGAGACTACGTCTCTCTGACAAAAAAAAGGTGACTTTCCGTATGAGTATCTCGACGACTGGAGCAGATTTAATGAAACTTCTCTTCCTAACAAAGATAAATTTTACTCTCACTTAAAAAATGAAAATATTACAGATGACGAGTACAAATATGCACAGGAAATTTGGAATAAATTTGGTTGTAAGACACTTGGTGATTATCATGAATTATATTTGAAAGCAGATGTATTATTACTAGCAGATGTTTTTGAGAGACTTGGTAAAGTTAGTCATGAAAATTATGGATTAGATCCATGTTGGAAGTATTCTGCGCCAGGATTGTCATGGGATGCTCTGCTAAAAACATGCAGGATAGAATTGGATCTCTTAACTGATGCTGATATGTTTAATTTTATTGAAAAAGGAATTCGCGGCGGAATTAGCGTTATAACAAAAACAATGAAAAAATAATATTAAAAAAATGCGGTAGCTAATAATAAATATTTAAAAAATTACGATAAAAATTTACCGTAAAATTGTATTATTTATCAGGACATTCATAATTTATATGGTTATGCTATGTCAGAGCCAATTCCGTGTAGTGGATTTCATTGGATAACTTAAAGAAACTGAAAAAGATTTACCAGAAAATGTCAGTTATTTTGTTGAAGTTGATCCCGATTGTCCTAGTTCGTTACATGATCTACATAACGACTATCCGTTTTGTGCAGAGTCAATGATGATTGATTATAGTTTATTATCGCCTGAACAACAGGCAATGACAACAGCAAAAAAAATTATTATTAATAAGCTAGTTCCAAATTTGTTAGATAAAAGAAATTACGTGATACATTACAAAAATTTAAAACAAGCAGTAGATGTAGGACTAATTTGGAGAAAAGTTCATCGCGTGTTAAAATTTAATCAATCACGGTGGATGGTAGATTATATTGATTTAAATACCAAACGTCGCGCTATTGCTAAGACCGATGTAGAGAAAAACTCTTTCAAGTTGCTGAACAGTTCCGTGTTCGGTAAGACGATGGAATATATCAGAAAGCGAGTCAATATTGAAATTGTAAATGATGTCAATCGCAGAAATAAATTAGTCAACGATGACGATTTTGTCAGTGTGAAAATATTTAATGAAAATCTTGTTGCAATACAGCGACGAAAAACAAATTTAAAGTTAAATAAACCGATTTGTGTTGGTGCAGCTGTCCTTGATATATCAAAATGGCTATTGTACGACTTTCACTTTAATATTACCAAAAAGCAGTGGCCAGATTTGGAGTTGCTATTTACTGATACGGATTCACTTGTTTATAACATAAAATGTGAGGATGTTTATCAAGCTATTTATAACAATAAACATTTATTTGATTTATCGGATTATATAAAAAGTAGTGGATTTCCTGATGATGCAAATTAAAACGTCATCAGCAAGATGAAAGATGAATTTATGTTTGCGCCAGTTAGGGAATTTGTTGGACTAATAAGTAAAATGTACGCCGTAATTTTAGATGACAATAAACTGACAATAAAAAGCAAAAGGTATTCCTCGCGGATATGTAAAAAGTGTATGAAATTTGATGATTTTAAAGCAGCGCTAAACACCTGCACTAATTTTATTAAAACAAATGTTATCAGAACAAATCATCACAAACTTGAAACAGATACAATTATAAAACGTGGACTAAGTAATTTTGATGATAAGATATATTGTATTGATGGCGTAAACACATTAGTTATTGGACACTACGCAAATTAATTTTGTCTAAACTTTATCTATAAGGTTCGAAAATTTAACATTAGCCGATGGAGTAAGTAGCAAAATTAAAGAAATAATGGTTAATGGACAGCAATGATCATTTGAATTTAATGATGAAATTTCAGGTATTTGTTTTAGTAAATTTGATGGGATAAAACTCTCACTTATCAAATCAGATAACAGCAAATATTTTGATTATCTTGAAAAGCTGAGAGATGAGCTTATACTGAAATACGATAATCTTCATGATCCGATCAGTCAAGAGAAATACACAAAAATAAATATTGACCAGAACCGGTCGAAGGTTTTTGCAAAAGGTGGTAAGTATGTTCTCACCAGGATAGCAATGAAAGAGTTATTTGAATGTCATCCAAAAGTAAGCAGAAAAATTAAATTTTATTTGTATAAACACGATAATGAATTATTCCTGATATCTACTGTCAATATATTAATAATAGGTGAGGAAGTTCTTTGAAATAGAAAATAACTCTGTCTGTCTTCCTGGTATTTTAAATGGAGATAACTCTGTCTGTCTTCCTTGTATTTTGAAGGGAGATAACTCTGATCGGTTGTCTCCCTTGCATTTTATAATTAATTTTTTATTTACTGATAAATAATATTTTTGGGTCGTTTTTTAAAGAAACATTATCTTTGTTTTTATGGTTTTGTCACGTTTCTTCTTTCAAATTTTGTAATAGACAACTTTAGAATAATTTCTGAAAAATATATTTGTGAGTAGAGGACGTAGCGCTAGTGTTTGAGTGTTGAATTCTCGTATTTTAACTCTTGAGTTCGATACCCGTCACCGACACATTGTCGACAATGGGTGTTATTGCCAGATTTTTCTAATAATTGTGCGGAGCTCCACCCTAAGGGATTTCATGTACGCTTCCTCACCACGTCAAATAGTGGTGGGTGTTGTTTATCACTCATCCCAGGTTTGACATTGGGGGAGCGTACATGAAATTGAGAATTGAAAATTGGAGCCTTTCAGAAATAAACAGTAGGGTGATGTGAGCTCTTTAACCTTGTGACTCACTGAAGGGTTACCCCACACAATGACATTCAGAAAGAATGTCGCCAGAAGAAAAATTCTCATGAGGTGCCTGTGGGCCATAAGAAAGGCCTTAACAAAAAAAAGACCGCCGCATAACCGCCAAAAGAAAGGCATCAATGGAAGGACTCTAAGGACCTCATGGTAAAGGATTTACTGGCAATGAAGGGACCCCGTGGAATGGTGATCGATCATCATCGCTACTGTTTATTTTCTGATTATTTTTATTTTAAATGATTTAAATTCAACATGACGGTTATAGTAGTAATAGTAAATGAGCTGTTTCTGTCTCAGAGACCCCCTTGCCCCGAGAAAAAAAATATTTTGTCAGAAATATGATAGAAAAGCCATATTTTGAGCTGATAAAATGTCAACATAGAAGCGTTTTGGAGGGGAAGGAGGATCTGAGAGAGAAACCTCATTTACTATTACTACTACTACAGCGTCGATATATACAATCGTAGATCCGCACTGTGTTAGGATGGCCAGAAACACAACCACCAGCACCTCCTGCACCACCGCGCTCTGAACGATCTGATTATGTTTCAAAAACGCAATCGTAATTGAAAAGCACTCCAGATTATTATAAGAGTTCTCAGCTGTGGAGAACAATAGAAGCCTCTTCCAACATGAATGATGTATTCGATATTTCACTCCGGACCGCAAACCTCTCCCCGTTAAAATGAGATGGAAATATGCTATCTCCGAGAGTCCACATGCCGAAGATGATATCATAGTATTATTCGATGAAATTAATCGCGAGCACAAACGAGTGAGCGGCGAACTACGCCAGTCATTCGGCCGCTATATAAACGAGTATCCCCCTGTTATCGATTATCTGAAGGAGGAAAACATCATGAAGCAAATAGTGTACCTGAACCACGTTGCACTGGACCTCGAGACTCTTCATCAAAGTATTATGCATGCGGTGATTGAAGCCAGCGGTGAATATGATACGAATGGCACCAGATACTCATATAAACAATTATTCGATCACTGTGGAATATCTGACAACGTTTAAACTTCCCTGATTTAACGTCGATGAGCTGAATAAAAACGTCAACGACATTATCGATGAATACTATCCCCAAGTCATTGAAGAATGGAGAAAAATATCCCCTACTTCGAGTATTCTCAAACATAACAATGATCCAGACGGCGGTGGTCGTCATGTATCACCAGGTGTTGTCAATATCGCATCAACGATTGCAGTCAATCTGGTGTGTGATACGATCGATGGCAGCTACCAAACCCAGTCTAGGTCTGGAGTAAATCTTGAAAAACCCAGGCAGGCACAGCCTGTGATTGCATCCCAGGTATCTATCTTATGTTCATTTACTCCTGAAGTTCCACCTGGATATTTAATTGTGTCAGTACCTTTCAAACCGGTTTATCTGAGATGTCATAATTCGGTGTTGTCACAGATACATTTCAGACTTACTGATCAGCACGGACACCTTCTTGATTTAAGACATGAATCTTTACGATAAGTTTGTATGTGAGATCGTGAAAGGATTCGAGCTAGTCCACCATAGACCCTCTCGTCTCCCTTGTTCTGTTGACGTTGCAATGTTTCACATTGATGTTTTGCAATGTAAAAAAATTAATTGTTTTACTATCCCCGGTGACAACAACCTCACTAGGACAAAATCAGGGATGAATGAAACGAGCGCTCGATTATTCGCAAAGTAGGTTACAAACATTCCACAATACTTCCTGATTCGATCACGTATCAATGAAACGCGCGCTATTATTCGGTGTTGGAACATTCGCTTTCACAATCTGGCTGTTTACAGTCGTACATAATTTTTTCAACTGTCTTACACGTGCACTCACAGTCTTTTTTGTTTCATATTCTTGAGACAACTCTGATATAATTTTCTCAATCGCCTGTGCGAGTGGAACGAATTGCTCAAGTTGTGTATCATCACATACATAAGCTAGCGATTGTTTCATTGCCTGTTGGAGTAATTTAATAAACCTGTATTCGGCTGCTAGTGTGGATCTTCCTTCAGATTTTCGTTCTTGTAATATTTCAAAATCATTTATGATCTTTTCAGGACCAAGTTGATCAGAAAGTTGTATACCTTTACCTCTGACACATTCAGGGGCATTGCCAGGAGCAGAGGTTGGGTCATGTAATTTTTGAATCGCAGAAATAATCGCATTAATATTTTCGGAATTCATTATATAATAAATATCTGTTTAAAATAGAAAAATATTTGCATTCCTTATTTTTTGTCAGAATGTATGGACAGCAGAAAAGGAGATAGCTGGGCCCAGGTGACGCCCATTGGTAGTATTTCATGGGAGTATACACTTTATTTATATGCAAACATCTGCTACCGTAAGCTGATAGCGTTCATATATTATTTTACTTCCAACAAGCATCTGTATTGATCAGTGCTAATTTAAGCGAGGATACAACCCCCAGTGAACCTCTAGATTGCCAAACGATATTCTAGCTGGTCCACGGGCGATCCATGCGACCCGACCTCCCAGGAATTATGATGTTTAGTCAGGCAATTAGCACAGATCGATCATATACACCACATTGGATTTCAGATTATATTTACACCATCTCATCTGATCCCTGCTGTCCCCCTACTTATATTGAAAGAAATAATATTTTGTCGTCTGTGGAGATTCGAACTTATATTAATTTGTCTATGTGATCGCTAGTCCAGACGCGTTACTGATTGCGCTATGATTCATGTTTTCCTATATATATAAAATTGCACATAAATGGAAAAAAACCAGCGAAAACCCCCTTTCCTCCTTGCAGGTATAATACAACGGCCATGTAAAGTTCAGCCCTCCCACTGAATCAATAACTTGACGTGTGTATTATACCTGTGTGGTGTCTTTTAGACCCCCAGTAACTATATACCTGTACACGTAGGCTTGTATACAATGAGATCAATCTAATTATCAAAACCTACGTGTACAGGTGTCTGTAGTCGGTGAAATGAGTGAATAACAGAGTTTGTTTTAAGACGGAACGCTGGTTTCAGTTTCTCGATTCTATCGAGTGCATGTGAATGGTACACATGTAAACATACGAAAATCAATCGCTTACAAATACATCATCGCAAAACAACTCACGTTCTGATTTCCTTTCCAGGGAATATGTGAAGACCATCACATACAGACATACAGAAAATCAAAACGGTCTATTCATACTTCCATTCATTTGACCGACTGAGCAATTTTTAATCGTGGCCCTGGTGAAAAACACCAAGTGTCCCAAGCTGTCTTCGGAAGCCAAGTAGAATTAGTCCCTGCAGAGTTATCTCCCCGAGTGTTAACTCTCACGGAATCTAACAAGTCAGTTCTTTTGATGCGCAATATTGAAATATTATTTTCTATTTGTATTTCTTTGATAATGCTGAGTTGGTTATATTACCTGCGACACGTTGTACCGAAGCCCGGTAAATATTGAAATGTTTGGCAGCTGCGTATGTCAATGGAAATATTATTTCTTCGCCTGTCTGTGTATTTATATATTTAACTGGTCTTGGATGTTTATCATTATTTCCAGTATCTCCCCGTGCAGAATTCTGACTCTGTGTAATAGCCTGAAGATTATTCAAAGAATTATCAAGTTTTTGGCCGTTAATGTGATCAATCACAAAACCATCCCCGATCAGACCATTAAAATATTCATAAGCAAACCTATGTGAGTGATATTTTTTTGCCCAACACCGAATAGCATTAGTGACAAAACCGACTGGAGTTTTAGTCGATAGTTTCTGATGATACCACCACGCGATGCCTCGTAATTCTTGTTAATGGGATGCGTTACAAATTCATCGGCGTTATTTCCTTGCTTCATTGATATAGTATATATCACTTGTCTAAATTATCATTTTATTACTAGAAAAAATGTGTGGGCTGATAGCTCGAAGATCTAACGAGATAGTCTCCAGCGTTTTTTTATGGGAGATTCAATGCTATCAATTTTTTTTTATCATGATACCGTTTCAAAGCTCTGTCTTTTCTACCTCCACAGTATACACACAATTGCGTTTCCCCCTGACCCCATTGTTACACTTCAAACATGCCTTTGGTCCTAGACTCCCTCGTCGCACACTCTGCAGTTGTTATGCACAGAAATCCGTTACACAAGCATTATTACAAGGAGTTGTAGATCCAATCATCAACCAATTGCAACTGTTCTTTGATCGAATCATTGTATATTTTACATTGAAGTTTAATTTAAATATAGATTTGCCTTAATTATATGATGGAAGATTTAACAAGATTATCTGCGATCAAACCCTCTCAAGCTAGATTCGAGCTTGACAGAAGAACCTCTGACTTGGCGAGGCGATCTCTGGTTGATGTTGATCCTGATTTGACGAATCAGACTCTAATCGATAGTATGCGTGAAGCCATGAGAGAGAGAGAGAGAGAGAGAGAGAGAGAGAGAGAGAGAGAGAGAGAGAGAGAGAGAGAGAGAGAGAGAGAGAGAGAGAGAGAGAGAGAGAGACAGACAGACAGACAGACAGACAGACAAACAGACAGTCAGACAGACAGACAGAGACAGACAGAGAGACAGAGAAAGAGAGAGAGACAGACAAAGAGAGAGTTTCGCAACGATGGCGCGGCTTATGTGTGGTCAACATTTCAAGACGATTGTCCCCAGATCGATGGTACAATGAATGATCAGCGAGCAAGGACAATCATTAATTATCTAAACGACCAAAGATATCTTTTGAGACTAAAATCATCGTTGCTTTACCCTTGGCAGACGCCGCAGACGTAACCTGGATTATCCATGATAAACGTGACCCTGTTCGGGAATCACACCGCGCTGAGGATGTTGTCACATTAAGTAAAAATTCCAAACCAGGAATGCAGACGGGTCTCGACAAACCATATCATGAGCGAGCATACCCTGTGACGACAGTTGCTTATAAGATATTATCCGCTGAAAGGTAAGCCTTGCGTTGGTGATCTTCGACCTATGAGAGTTTCGATCGCTAAGGATCGTCTGAATTGTGTTGCCGAAAGAGTCACAGAACATTTTACAAACGCGTTGCGGGGGAATGGTCTAACAGATCTGAACGCAAGAAAAATAAATTAGTGCGCTGAGCGAGTTAGAGAAAATGGAGCTACGATCAGAGACTTTGCTGAGTTGGAAAAGAAATTAAAATGTCCAATAAGGGTGAAGACACTAACCTGCGAGATTTGTACGAATCAAAATATAAATCAAAGGGAGCTTCGGACGTAACATTATTTCTACGAAATCGAACTGTTAAATTTTATGTCGGTAATATGTTCGATTTTATCAGAAATATCAGCAAGCGCGACCCTGTGTCCGTGTGGTTCTTTCGAAGTTTCGACTATAGCCATTATGAACAGTTTGTGCGGCTTAATGACGATCTTTATTGCACTGAATCTCTTCATTCAGAGATTACAAAGATTGCGTTGAAATACACGAACGATACTGATATTATTAAACGATTACTCAGTAATTGTTTCACCGTTCCGTCAGTTGCTGATTAGTTTGCTCAAGAGGAAAATTTATGGAGGCCAACACGGTAGGAATTTCTTGAAGATATACAACGCAGTTTTGGTCGAATACGTGCACGGCGGATTGTGGAATACTATATATGATTGTGGAGATGTTATCTCAGTTGATATGGCTGCATGTTACCCCGGAAGCTTCCTCGGAATGGGTGCGTGTGCTAAGTACTTTAAAAGATTTGGACATCCAACACAGGAAATGACTCCGGTTGCGATAAATGGACCCTTGCCAGATTTCGATTTAACTGGATTCTCATGTATTGACCCATTTGAGTTTGCAGAATCGGAGTGTCTCTATCAAGTTGTCGCTGTTTTGTTTGATCGAATTTCAATAAATCCGGGGATGATGAAGGTGCAAAACGTGGTTGGGCTCCAATAGTGTTGTTGCGATACATGCTTGAAGCAAAGATACTGATATCGTTAACCGTGAGTGAAGCAATAATATCTTATCGCGTACAAAAACAAGGCTGGCTACTAAAACCTCTTGGAAGCGAGAGCTTGACCGTTTACAGAGTCAGGGATGTTACACTTGCAAAAGTGCTGGGCAGAAAAATAATTGGGAAATTTACACAAGGAGCATCATATGATCATAAACGGCATTGCACAAGATTAATCATCAACAATGCTGAGCTCGATTTCATAATTGCTGATACAACAGAGAAAAATATATTTGTAAATCGAAGCAATGTTAACTTATCAGATGGAACCAAACTAGGCACAGTTGTGAGCCACATTGATGGTGATTCACCACAGTCTACTCATTTAAGATCTTCGATGTTAGCGTATGTTTCGATAAACTTATTATGGATGAAAAACAGAGTTCCAAAGGAAGCTGTTTAGAATCGCCACAGATTCATTTTAGATCAGTAAAAGAAAATGCAGGATTGCTAAATGAATCACAGATCGGCGTTTATGCACCAATGGACGAGTGGAGAGTGAAAAAATAAAAGATACTCAGTTATACTGAATCTGCCGATTAAAAACTGTCGCAGAGAGATCTGTTCTCGACGAGATCTTTGAGCATAATCCCGATGCTGTATAATATGAAACTAAACTTGCAAATGATCTTGGCAGAAAAATAATTGGGAAATTTATGCAGGGAGGATCATATGATCATAAACGACATTGCACAAGATTAAATATCGACGATGCTGAGCTCGATTTCATAATTGCTGATATAACAGAGAAAAATACATTTCTAAATCGAAATAATGTTAACTTATCGGACGGAGCCAAATTAGGAACAATTGTGAGCTACATTTATGGTGACTCACCACAGTTTACTCATTTAAGATCTTCGATGTTAGCGTATGTTTCGATAAATTTATTATCGATGATAAACAGATTTCCTGATACCGCAGTTAGAGTCGCCACACATTCATTTTATATCAATAAAAAAATGCAGGATTGCTAAATGAATTACATGTCGGCGTTGATGCATCATGGGGCGAATGGAGAATAAAATGAGAAAAAATACTCAGTTATTCTGAATCCGAAGATTATAGATCCCCGGATGGATCTGGGGAGATATATTACAAAAATAGTCAAATGTCACAACCATCATCAGCACCATCGGTATATGATCCAGTGGCCAGACATAAAACCGTTTATCTCAACGAATCTGGCGGTTCTGGTAAAACAACACGTGCGATTGAATTATTTCGGAATCTTGACATGATTGTGCTAACTCCGACTCAATGACTCGCCAGAGAGATGAAAAAGAAAGAGGGGTTAAGTTTCATACTTATCAGAGTTTCTTTCGATGGAAGGGGGATACATGGACACCTGAACGAATGGGTGAGAAATATATTCCTAAGATCAGTGTCTGGGATAAGATATGCACGGTATCCGTTGACGTATTAAAAAAGTTTATTAATTGGTTATTGACTCGGAATACTGCTATTATCATGAGCGGCGATCATGAACTTGACACTCTTGATCAATAGCATTTATTAGATACTCTCCAGATCTTGGTTGATCTTTCTCGTCAAGTCGGATATCATGTCAGGTTCCAGGACCACAATAATTATATCCAGGAAGATGCTTCTCGCCAGGATACTTAGCACATGGAGCCCCTGGTAATTTTCCCAGTGAAGCAGCGATATCTCCGCCTGCTGCATGAGAGATAAATTTGTATTTTTTGTACCTCATTTCATACACTTGCCTGTAAGTGCATGCTTTTTATTATTCGTTGTTATTGTTTTTAATCCACTGGTATTGATTGGTGCTCTGCATCGAACACAATATAAATCCATATAATATTAGATATTCCTACAACATGAATGTCATCGATTTCTCAGCGACACAAAAGCAAGAACCAATCAAGCATCATACAGTGCTACCAAATTCTATCAGATCAATTATCATAGGTCCATCTGGGTCTGGTAAGATGCAATTGTTACTTAACCTGATAATGAGATGGCTCAAGTGGGATAAGTCGTATTTGGTGGCACCATCTGTAGATGATCAGAGATGCTACGACGTGCTTAAAGATTTTAATGAAAATGCAAAATTGTTGAACGAGGATGGCGATGATATTATTGTTTTTATCACCGACATCAATGATGCGCCGTTGGTAGATGATCTCAACGGGAAAATCAACAATCTCGTAGTATACGATGATGTGATGCTAGACAAACAATCAAATCCAGCTCGGATTTTTTTCCGAGGCAAACACAAAAATACCGATATTATTTATGTTACTCAGTGATATGCGCAAATACCTGAAGTGATCAGAGATAACTCCAATCTTCTGCTTGCCTTTAATGGTGTTGATATCCGCACACTAAGAAACATCCACCAGACTTAGTGTTCGGGGGATATGGATATGATTAAGTTTAAAAGCTTTTTCTCAAAAGCGCAAGCGATTCCTCGTGGATTTATCACGATAAGTTTACACAATCCTCGGTCGCGATATCGCATATATCTCGATACAATTTTTGGTTGAGAGACCTGTCACCTGACCTCGACTTTTTTTTTTACCACACACAGCAGCAGAAAGGGTCACGACCAACAGTGAATGTCCCGGGTCGGTAAATAAATTTGACACGCAATCGTTAAGAGAAAAAAAAAAATAACCCCTGTAGGGGCCTCGGTTTAGTGTAACCCGATTAGAGGTCATCGGTTTAGCGTTATTGACGCTTGTCTGTTCATTTTCGTAGTAGGTTTTATTTTCACAAATGGACTGCTCTAAAAAGTGGTCTGTTCTCCCCCTCTGCTGCTAGTAAACTGAAACGAAGGTTTGTAAAAATGCAAAATTACATGAACAAAAAGAATTAAAACATTCAAAGCCTACAAGGACTACTTGCTTAATCATATGAAGCACGACTACCAATGAGATTATTCAGGCTTTGCAATTATGAGATGTACAAAAACAAATAGCATTAGTCTGTGTATGACGACAGGCGTTGTTTGGGTTAACAGGGTAACACATTACGGACACGTAAGCACTGTGCTGCACACTTCTTGTTCTTGATCCACACTTACGGTACAATTTGCTTACAGCACATCACCTTAAATGAAATCGTTGCAGAGACGAAAGAGAAATGCATGTTCAGGTGGCATCAAAAGTTTATTTCTGTTTTTCTCATTCAATGTATCTTAGATTTCTCCCTTCATTTCTTTGTGAAAACCCATTGCTTTCGCCAACTATATTTTCTATTGCTCATTTGTTCTTGACTACAGATTTATACTTTTATATAAGCACTCATACTGGTGTTTCAAAATGTCTACCACTAAAATATTCTTTGGTTAGGTTAGTGTTTTCTTTTTTCTTCATCTTCAAGATTGCTAGAATCATCAGTGATAAACAAAATGAATAATCCATTGATAAACATAAACCAATAGCTCTAACCACTTATCCAATTCATCATTGTGAACTCTGTGACCGTTTTATCTTTGCATAACCATTTTCTGTCGTAAGTCTTCTTGTTTTAAAACGTTTGGCAGAGAATGCCGTTGTAGCTCTGAAATGTTGATGGAGTCAGACATTATGAAACTCAGTGCATATATAGTATTTCCAAAATAAAATATTGTGCAGGGCTTGATTACAATTCAGAACCAAAATTGTAAAGAGTAATTTAGTATTCGCCTGGAAGGATTGCAGATCAATAGGGTTTATTCCGAGAAAGAAGCCACTCGTAATGTGGCGGCAGAACTTATAGGTAGATTCTAAGGAAAGACAAGGCTTCGAAAAGGTTTGTAAGTTATTTGCTCGATTTTTTTATGCCAGGCTGAATTATGTAGATTGTTAGTTTCTGGTCAGAATTAATTTTATAATTCGCTATTAGGTTACTTCATAGTAAACCAGTGCATTTATTAATGCGTTATGTTAGAATTTACACATGCTTGAATTGTGAATTTGGAAACATGGGTGAAGTGTGCAAGATTAGTCACTATGGACGTATGTATATATCAGGGTATGGATATTTGAATATTTGCGTACATTGTATGAGTTTAAGGTAAAGAAATGCGTCTGATTATTGTGATATTGTTTAGTATAACGGGATTAGGAATATATACTGATGTGACGGAATTTATTGATGTTATGTATAAGAAGTAATTGATACCGTGCTGTATTATGATGTTTGTTTTACCATACAAGAACGTATAGGTATCTCGATGTGAACAAATGCGTGACCGAAAAAATTTAATAGCCGTTATCTTACGATAGGCTGTGTGTATTGTGAGATGAGAGTGCTAAGGAAAATGATTGTACCGTCCTTGTGTTTTCACAGAAAGCTTTTAGGGGACAGAGAACTTCCGGTTCCATTGAGTTCCAAGTCTTCAAGAGTTGGAGACGGAATTGAGATTGTAGCCGAGACAGTCGAAATCGACTGGAGGGTAGTCGTGGGGGAGAAAGTGGAGGAGGAGGAGGAGTCTAGAGAAAGTCGAGGAGGAGGAGGAGAAGGAATTTGGAGAGAGGTCGGGGAGGAAGAGGATAAGAAATTGGGAGAAATGTGTGTGTGTGTGTGTGTGTGTGAGAGAGAGAGAGAGAGAGAGAGAGAGAGAGAGGATACAAGTGACGAGTAGAAATACAAGGACAGGTGGAAATCAATCTCACACTGCTAGTCAAGTGATGCAATATGCTTATTAAAGGGTCGAGCGGATGGAGTGTAATTGGAATTTTAGTCATTTGATTATTGAATTGTTATTAAATTGAATTTCAACCTTTTTTGTATACTTAACCATCTAACCGTTGGCTTTGCTTTGTATATTTAACCATCTAACCGTTGGCTTTGCTGACTGGGGGCTCGGAGCTTTACATCTATCTTTCACTAAATTTAACTTCCAACAAAATAAAGTCTGGGTGTGACTTCTATAATAGCTTCAATAAAATATTGGGAGCACCCCACCCCAACCATATAGTTCGTCACAGTATGTATGTATGTATGTATGTGTGTATGTATGTATGTATGTATGTATGTGTGTGTGTGTGTGTGTATGTATGTATGTATGTATGTATGTATGTGTGTGTGTATGTATGTATGTGTGTGTGTGTGTGTGTGTGTGTGTGTGTGTGTGTGTTTTTCAAACGATCTTTCACCGCGCTCATTCCATTCTCTGGTTGCTTTGGACATATTGTTGTTCTTACTGACTTGTACATGTTGTTATTTTAATTTTGCGGTGATAATTTGCATTTTTAAATTTTTGTTATTTGTGAAACTTTATTTTAGATATGTTCTTAATTTACGACACTTTTCTGATGCTATGACAATGTACCTGTTTTGCGCTCTCTAAACATGTACATTGCTAAGAGTAAGACCGAAACTAAAGATCCAACTTTTGTAATCTTTAAAATGTTAAAATATATCCTGCATTTCGTACAGATTTTCAATTTTTTGAAAGAAAGAAATACATAAAGGATATAAAATCAAAAGCAGAATGTCATAACACACAAAAGCCATATACTTATATATACTTGGAAAAATAGTGGCACATTAAAATATCCCATTTTGATCACATGTTCGAAAACACTAAAGGCAAAAATTTCGTAAACTCTTTAGGACGATATATCCTTCCAAGCAAGAGTAAATATTTACTCCTATAAGATAAAATACTAAAGTTTGTAATGTTAAAATTCTTTAAAAGTATGTAAATTAAAGAGAAGATAAAAAATAGAATTCTAAAACATATGGTCTACATTTATTATACAAAAACGCATTCTTTATTTAAACTTCAAGGAAGAAGGAGAGAAAAATAAAAAAAAATTAAGAAAGACAGGAAAAAGTACCTTTTAGACAGAGTGCCTCTTAAACTTGTCTTTTCTTATTTATCCCGTGTCTTCTTTTGACTAATTTTCAAATGACAAATATGCCTTCGCATTAGATTATTAAATCCATAATTTTTGACGATTCTCGCCGTGCGGAAATTAATCTCTGCTCAATTGAAACTGATATTGACTATTTAATCCTTTAATTATATATATGCAACTCGTACTCTGAGATAAAAATGTAAGTTGCAAGTCAATTACTTTGATATTGTGAGTAATAGATTGGAAATTCATTTAAGATATATTACAAAGTGAAGTCGCCATTAGTGAATAGGAAAATCAATATAATTATGCGGATGTATAATTAAAAAGATGTGTAACCCGTCTGCGTCATTGCACGTGGAAATAGCACATCATCGGTAAATTGTGTACAATCCAATGTGGGTGGTAGCATGATTCATTAAACATGAATGACATGCCATTTCTTCTTACGTGATGCTTTATATGAAAGCATGTTGGGAGTGTACCTAAAATGAAGTTAATAATTTTCTAGGTCATAATTTATTGTCGAAAAATACATTATATGATATTCGTAGAAGGTCTGTATATTGAAAAAGTACAAAAAATCCCATTCGTATTTACATGTATGATAATTGGATGAAGAGTACAAAAAATAACAAGTATTCATTTTTCCAGTAATGAACGTTGTCGTTGCTAAATGCCGAAGTGCTCAAATGCCTCAAGTGCTCAAATGTCGCCAATAGTTGGTGAATGGCCGTTACTAAGAACCTCTGTGTTTAAGTGTTGCCAAAACTAGTAACTTAATTTCAACGTCATTTCAAATAATGTTTTGATCATGTTGATCCGATGGTAGGATTAGAGACACTCTTACAACTCAACCATTTCAGATTTCTGTGTGAACTTTTTCTACAGTTACATTTTGTAACACTTGAGTTTGTTAAGGCTGAAATCAAGATTAAAGTGAAGATGCCCCCTCTGGTATGAAGAGCTCTGAATAACCTGTTCCCACTATTGTGATTGATTGATAAATCTGCCCTTAAAGGGGAATGTGACAGAATACACCATTGAACAAAACTGAGTATTTTCAAATCATCAAGATTCAACTTGTACAACTCAGGGTTACGCGGCAGCGAAACACATTAATATTATTGCTTATATATCATACAAAGTATTATCATATGCACAAATCCGTGACAAAGATATCCTTTGAAAATCATCATTTTTCTTTTGGACAGGATTTAGGTATTTCGATCAATAATCCCCTGATGCTGAGGTGCGATGGTGGACATACACACTGAGTGGACCTAAGAGTTACATTCAAGGGGAGTAACCAAGTTGCCACATAGGGGTATAGGATAACACCCAGGTGTAAACCCTCTCCCCATTGCTCTGCAATGGAAGGAAGGAGAAGTCACACTCCTCCAGCCTCCGTATATTATGTCACACATGGACACCAATACTGTTGCAGCTTCATTAAACACTATTACATATACTTCTGACCTTATGTCATGATCATGCTCTGACGGAAAATTGAGGATACAATGGTAGTTTAAGATGGGAGACTACCATAAAGACTTGCTCAAGGCTGCAAGATTCGAAACCTGTATACCCTTCATTATTGGCTTGGGTGTCTTGGGTTTTAAGATTATATACACCCCTGTAACCATTCTTTAGTATTGAGTATTGCGATAGCCGCAATCAGTCTGTCTGATTTTGTGTTACAACCCCTGTGTCAAGGTCAACGAGAAGATTGGGAGGTATATGTAATGGTTGAATATTTGCCATGATAATCCATGAAAGTAGCTGACGTTACTTTGTACCAGCGATGAACACCCTCGTTCATCTGAACAGCATTTATATGTTCACACCATACATACGTACATGTTCCCTTAATTATGTTTCATTTAGTAAGTAATGAACTCCACAGAAAACTTGAGTTTCGACTACTACTGTTGGAAGAACAATCTTTAACTCACCAGTATATTTGTTGTACGAGCAATCTATTGTTTTCAACAACCATATTATTTATCATCAATAATTACACGTTTCTTGTGTGACTGGAAATTTGAAGTATACATATGAGTAAAGGCATGCTTTTGTTCTCTGAATACTTTATGAAATGTACATGTAAGCTCATGCATAAACTAAGTCCTTCAGGGAAATCATCATTTTCAGATAATGAAGATAATATTTGAAGGTAGGGAATATTTAAAAATTATCACTGTATTTCTTATTCAGAATTTCCCAGCTTAACAGATTCCTGATGAGAGACGTTACATTAAAACTTAGAGTAGCTCTTAAGGCAGCGAAGTTTTATGATGTTGAGACTGAAAATTGGTCATGAAATGTGATTTTGCAGTCCTTCATATGAGAAATATATTTTTTTCACGTGATGGCTTCACTCTTGATGGACCACAAAGAAACTCTGACAATCGATTGATCTATGTTTCCCGGTGACACAATTCAATATATGGTAACATATATGTATAGCAAACAATTTCTCTTGCATATGTCCTGCCTTCACAATAAACAGTACTGTGATCATTTTAATATTAATGAACTACTGCATATATGTGTTGAGTATTTTTATTCATAATCTTTCCTGTGACATTGTTTTCGCAATATTAGTGAGTTTTGAAAATATTTCTTTATACCCGTAAACACCATATATTTAGAATTTATTTAATGTAACATGGAACATTTGCTGTGTAATTATGATGGCTTCTTACCCTGCCATTGAACTTTATGACAATCTGTGCATGAAGAATTATAGCTTGATCACTTGATTCACTGGGTAGAACAGCAGACTATGGATTTGGAGTCCATCAGGGAAAAAAATGTCTGGTCATATTCGCTTTTTTTTACAGATAGTGCAAGTTTGACACAAAATTCAAAATGCAAACTGGATTTTTTTTCTGGTGTTTGTACAGTCATCTTTACAACCAGTCTTTTGCTGTTCATGTATCTCACACTTTAGTTGCCATAAAGCAAATCCATAAGGCTTATTATGGAGTCAGCTTGATGGGCTTGTATTTTCAGCAATACATCAATACATTTAGTGGGTACTTCTATTATTTTTTAGGACGTTAAAGGGACTCTTTCACAGACCATTAACATGAAATGCATACAATATTTTTTTAGCTGGAGAAATGTCGACAAAAATGATCACATTAATATAAACTGCCTTTCCAACGATATAAATAAGCCTATAGTACTGCCTCCAGTTTGGACTAGCTACTTTTTGCTGCTGATCACAAGAGGTAATTACTCTTAACCAATAGTGTTATCACATAGTGATATGTGGGACTGCACCATATGTATCAATAACTGTAAGATCAGTTGTGATCTTAAGATTCTGTTATATATTACATTTACCTGTAAATCAAAATGGGTAACAGATCTCCGATCAAAAGGGGTAATAGGTTTCCGATCAGAAGAGGTAATATGTTTCCGATCAAAAGAGGTAATAGGTTTCCGATCAAAAGGGGTAATAGGTTTTCGATCAAAAGGGTAATAGGTTTCCGATAAATAACATAAAACTACAATATTAAAAAATGTACAATGAAGAAAACAAATCGCTTGAATGCCCCTCAACTCCTGTTGTTATCTTAACATGTCTACCCTCTAAAGATAATAATTATCTTCATATATTTATATAAACATTTTTTAATGATAAAGATGAACTGAATAAAGTTTCGATAACCAGTCCTGACATTTGTGTCACTGGGAAACAACACCTTGAGATCTTCTCCAGATCACATCATTACTCAGAATTATATATTCTACTTGAGCTTTCCATTGTCGGTTCTTACACCCCTTCAATCCTACAGTAATGGGAACCTATTTATAAATGTCACCAGGCTATAGACAAATTTTGCCAAACGAAAAAAGGACCACTCAGACTAAGGGGAATATGGTGTGAGTTAAATATTGTAGCTCACCAAAAGAAAAATAATGATTTTCAAAGGATATCTTTGTCACGGATTTGTGCATATGATAATACTTTGTATGATATATAAGCAATAATATTAATGTGTTTCGTTGCCGCGTCGTATTTGAAGAACAAAGAAAGTACATTTTGAGGAAATTCAAGATGCATAAATACAAGTATATTTATTATCATTCTTATTACCAGCCAAAGAAAACATGTTATGCCCTGTCACTTGCATCTCGCTGTCGGAGGGACCCTAGCTATGACCTGTATCATACAGTGTGTTTTCTTTCGCTAGCCTAACATTGTATCAAAATAGTTACAAGGGGAAATTTGAAAAGCAGCTGTTGTCTGACACTCCATTTACCCATAGGAAATAATACTTTTTCGTCGTTTTTTTTGGATTACTGCCTCTGAGATTCATAGATTCCTACCAAAACCTTCAGCTGCATTTTTTTCTCGACACAAAAATGAGCATATAATAAATTGATATATTGATCAGCAAACGTCATACTGATCGACTCAAAACAACTGTCGATAATGATTTATTTGCATAATTCATATTTTAAAAGATTTGTAATTCAAATTGTTTCAACACCATTTTAGCTGAATGATGCAGGGAACATAAAGCAATTACGTCACGCAAAGTCAATGATATCACAATTGTGGGCCACAAAACATGCCAATTGGAACGTCCTCAGCCTTTTTCATCCTATGCTACGGAAACAAATTCAGATGTATTTATAATGCAATTAGAATTTCCTCACGTCACAATGACTAGATGACGTGTCATCACTGACATAAGCAATGGGTTTAGGCTATTGAAACCAAATTTTTTCTTCAAGCGTTTCATTACAAAGTTGCAGGAATAACATAAAAAATAATAAGTACTCGAATTTCACTGATTGTTGAACCATGTGACATTTTCAACCCTTATCATTTCATAAGGATCCGATCTTCGCACATATACCTGGATGTTCGTCTTCCAAAAACTTACCAAACTGCAAACTATCACACTGATTACCTCTGGGTTTCTTTCAAAGTGGAAGCTATTCGACTCTAAATGAGACTACAGTGCTCCGAATGAAAAACGTAATATATACGTGACGTTGCGCCAATCCATTGAAAAATCATCTCTCATGGAAAATTATATAATATTTGTACTGTGTTATGGTTTGTACATCAGGCGAGACCACAATATCAGACAGAACAAATTGTATACCCTTACTTTAAAAATAAAATCAACACTTTTGCCGGATGGCGAAGCGTCAAGTGACAAAACAAAATGTTTCCACTTCACGAGTGAAATATTTAGATATATCTACAAAATATACGTATATTTTCTATCATTATTTATTTTACAAGGCTGAAAAAAAATGTGTACCATTTGTCGTAAGTTTATTTACTTATGTAAGTTAACATTTAAATCACGCTTGTCTATAGGGTGGGGTCTATATTACAGATATACTGCCCACTCCACCCACCCACCCCACATCCACTATCAAATGAGCAATACCCTTAATTTTACTTCTTGTTGTTGTTCTTGTCTTGGAGTTTTACGTCATTTTATATGATGATATTGTTTTATATGACATAACAAACCCCTGTGGTGATAAATTGGGCCATATTCAGGCAGACGAGACCATTTTCCCCCAATTACATTTCGTGACTCGAGTCGAAAAACGGCCGCCAAAAAGTCCATTGAAACCAAAAAATTCCAGAAGACAGGGTTAAAAAGGTTTTCCCACGATCGCAGACTATCAGCAAAGAGAATACTGCATAACAATTTCATGGGATTATTTGGACCAATCAGAATCACATAAAGTGACATGTAATACCTGTGATATAACAAATATGAAACACTGCACATACTATGGGAAAACTGTACAAACTATGTGATAATGATAAATAATTTATAAAGAAAACACTTTATAATGTGACGTGTTTCAGTTATGTTCAGATTTAATTTGGGGAGAATCTTTTAATTACATTATTCACTGGAATTACAAAGTGCTTTTTAATATCTTGGGACTAAGTGACTACTTTGCGATTATTGTTAATTCATTTAGAGACATTTTGGATTATCTCCTTGTGACACATCAAAACTGTTAGCACACTAACACTGTTCCACGCTATTGGTAGATCGGTACATTCAGAATTGGAATTCTTTTGGAATACCTCTAGAATTAATTTGGAATGCAAATACTATTGGAATTATGCTAGAACGTTTAGGACTATCTTGGATTGAATTCACAATACTGTAAGTTCTGTTTTTTTTTTAATTTTCACTTTTTATTCTAGGGAAATACATTATTTGTTGAATTTTACTAAGTTTGTTGGTTTTCGATCAAGAACAAGAAGTGTGCAGCACAGTGCTCACGTGTCCGTAATGTGTTACTCCGTCATCAACAAAAAAAAAAGCCTGTCGTCATACACAGACTGAAGCTATTTGTTTTTTTACTTCTCATAGTTGCATAACCTGATAATCTCAACAGTAGTAGTGTTTCATATGATTAAGCAAGCAGTCCTTATAGGCTTTGAATTTTTGAATTCTATTTTGATCATATAATTTGCTTTGTCTTTTAAAAAACACCAGACTTTGTTTTCAGTTAAGACTGTCTTGAATTAATAAAGTTTGGACCTTAATCCACAGAATACTATAAATATGAATACCATTCAAGTCACCGCGCCGGTGGCCTAGTGGTTAGAGCGTACGTTACATCATGCTACATGTCTGCGGCATGATGCCCCAGTGCTAGACATCACTATAAACTGCCACAATGCAAACATCGTAGCGATATAACTGAAAAATTGCTAAAGCTACGTTAAAAATCCAAATCACACACACACACACACACACACACACACACACACACACACACCATTCAAGTCATCTTTTATAAGTTTAGAAACTTTGCCTGTGGATATGTCACTTGTGTCATAAAACGTAATGTTTCTATCCATATCGATGGAAGAGTTATGTTTAGACATGGCTGGGATCTGTTATTGTATTTATTTATGCTTCAGTTCGTTTTATACTCTAACTCGATTATACGTTTAAGATGACTATAAATAACATACGAAGTTTTCTTCTAGTTTTGATGTTTTTTAAATGAATTAAAAAATGTATAAAATAATCTTCTTTAGGTATTATATCTATCGAGTAATCTCCCTTGTAACATGGTCATTTGCTTTATGATAACTTTCGTGGTTTATCGAAAAATTTGAAGGATGTTTGTGTTGTGTCTGTTTATCTGTCATGACACGAGCTTTGAAAAATATTTTATTCCTACTCAATGGTGCTTTCCATCGTTGCAGTTATCAGGTGTTTTCCATCTTTGTGGTCATTAGGTGTTTTCCAGCTTATCTAGTCAAAGTGCAAATCTACTCTGCGTGTTGTGAATTCAAGGGATTGCTCTGACATGGATGTATGTTGTTAGTGCTGACAGTATAAATAAATTACTTTAAGAGCATTTTGAACAATATATATATACTTATATATATAACTATGCTATATATATATATATATATACTCTATATATATATATATATATATATATATATATATATATATATATATATATAAACCCAGGTTTAAACATATTTCTTGTGATATTTACAACACATGCGATCGGGCTACAAGTTATCACAGCGTAGCAATTAACCCTCCCCCAATAGCATAAGTAACTACATGAAAAGTGGCAAGGACTAACTGTACGTATGCTTGGATATGAAACAGAGCATACGTACAGACGGATAATATAAAACTCATCATACTATTACAGGGAACGCAAATTAAGAAAGTTGATACAAAATAAATGTAAAACAATTAATTCGAAGAAGTGAAATGGAGAGGAATGGGGGAGAGATTGCGTGACAGGTGACCTCGATGATTTCAAAGATACTGGTGTTCAACTGCGTAGCCAATGAATTAAACGAGTCTATTCCGTATGTTTACAGTTTATGCCAGACGCGATTAAAGCCTTTGAAACAACACAAAATACTTTAAACAAATCCTCGCGATTGCCTCAAGCAGTGCATGTAGTATGATAAGTATCTATTAGCTGAAATATGGTGCAGCTCTGAAGGATAAAACCGACTGACATCTGTAACGGACACTAACTGAATTAAAATAAAACCGACTGACATCTGTAACGGACACTAACTGAATTAAAATAAAACCGACTGAAATATGGTGCAGCTCTGAAGGATAAAACCGACTGACATCTGTAACGGACACTAACTGAATTAAAATAAAACCGACTGACATCTGTAACGGACACTAACTGAATTAAAATAAAACCGACTGAAATATGGTGCAGCTCTGAAGGATAAAACCGACTGACATCTGTAACGGACACTAACTGAATTAAAATAAAACCGACTGACATCTGTAACGGACACTAACTGAATTAAAACCGACTGACATCTGTAACGGAGACTAACTGAATTAAAATAAAACCGACTGACATCTGTAACGGACACTAACTGAATTAAAATAAAACCGACTGACATCTGTAACGGAGACTAACTGAATTAAAATAAAACCGACTGACATCTGTAACGGAGACTAACTGAATTAAAATAAAACCGACTGACATCTGTAACGGAGACTAACTGAATTAAAATAAAACCGACTGACATCTGTAACGGAGACTAACTGAATTAAAATGGTTCAGAATAAATTCAAATATAAATGTTTCCATTAGTTTCCTAACACAGCTTAACAAAGGAATAGGTTGCTAGTCTGACCGAGCGTTTTCATTCTCGTTTTGAATAATTGGTATAGTATCTTATTTCAAAATATTTGGAAACATTTGTTCTCTTAATGATTAATTGAATAAGATCAACAGAAGTTTGGCAGTGGCTGTGGAGGCAGCATTTAACATTATATGACTGATTTTATCAAGTCCACAAGAATTTTGACTGGGTCTAATTTTAATTATATATAGAATAGCTTGTTCTATAATAGATATTTCTGACAATTTGTTTCGCCTTCTAACAGATTTGAGATGGTTCAAAGTTGTAATTGTCAACTTTGGATATTGTACTAAAACAGTGTTTAAACAGTCTACCTTTGTGTATTCAGTGTTTTACTGTATAATTCTATTGTATGTTGTGTACTCGAGTGGTGGTGTTATATTCATTTTGTTTTGTTTAATTAAATGTCTAATTAGATGCCTGTATTCCTTGGGGTTGCATCCCATGTTTTCATTGTTATCAGTGACATTTGTTGGTCATCCTTTTGATGAGGTCAATTTTGCTCCTGGCATTGATGAATCAAGAGGCATTGGTCACAGTGATCATCTTTTTACTACTCATTCTCTTTATTCTAATCAGGGTGACAAAAGACACTCATTTGTTTCGAACAAGAAAAAGATCCTGAGATCTCTTGTTTGTTTCAAAGGGCTATTAACAAAATGGAAGCCATACAACATGTACCTATCGGTTATTTTGTTAACAAAAAGAGATGCGTATCATTTTATAATTAGCTGTAAAACTTCTGATGATATAAGAAAGAAAACTGACACAAAATATCTCTAGAGAAGATCAAATATGCACTTATATATTATTAGCTCATCCAGTTAAACGTGTCTTCTACCATTGGAAATTATGCATTTTAAGTTTTAAAACCCATATGAATGAGTTTCAATTAATGAGTATTTAATTCCATCTGGATGGATTAATATATGTATCTGCTTACAAAATTATCTTTCATCACAATCATTCTTAGTTTTTACTTTTTACCTATATAGTTAACAAACAAACACTTTGGAAGAATTACAACACAATTGTTGCTTATGAGACTGAACAGTTCAAAATAACAATGATGTGACTGGCTGCCAATCAATGTTAACCTGTTACATACTGTATGAAACTTTAGTATAAGCCCCAACTGACCCACAGAAAGCATACGACTACTATCATTATACTGGACAACGCTTGTCAATGGCTGTTCCTTTTATCTGGATAAATAGTTGTGTTTGGGACCATTTTAGGGGTGGGGGTTGTTGGGTGGATTTTTCGGAAAGAAATGTCTACCCCCAAAATAGCCTGAAAATAATATTCTTGCTCTGATTTGTAAAAACCCAACAAATTATATCGGTAATATTGTCATGAGTTAAAAGGAAACTTTTAATTCTGATTCGAATAAAAATTACGGTCTCCCCCCCCCCCCAAAAAAAACAAAAAAACAAAAATGGTCTCGTCTGTTTCAATATTGCCAATTTACCCCCACAGGGGTTTGTTATGTCATGTATAACATGTCATAACATGAAAAACGGCAAAACTCCGAACACAAGAACAATAACAACAAGTAAAACTACCGGTATATTGCTTAGATGATAACGAGGGTGGGGGTGGGGATGGATGGGTGGTATATCTGTAGCATGGAATCCGCCTTATATACAAGCTTGGTTTAAATATGAACTTACTGAAGTAAATAAACTCACCTTTGTTCACAGAAGAATGTAGACATAAACGGGTCTCCGCAACCGACGGAACTTTATCCAACCACAGCATATTTACTCGGTAAATATGTGATGGAAGTCCGACTCAAAAAGAGATTTGTTTACGTCTTCTGTACAGTCTAATGTTCCAAATCAAATACTGCAAATATCCGGTCACACATACATTACAGTAAATATGCGTATTTCTGCATCCAGTAATCTTCTTTTCACAAAAATATCGCAACAATGTAATGTTTAGTTGTGATGTGGAATTTAAACGTAAACACTGTCACTGTCTTGTGTAGGCCAAATCAAACCGGTACTATGCACCGTATGAAACAATATGATATCACACTCATTGGACATTTGTGTTGACAAATGTTTTGTCTTTTGTAAAATGTTCTATTTACTTGGATGGACGCTTATTCTTTGATTTATAGTTATCAAAAATGTATAATATATTTTTACTATTTCAACTTTGTTTGGGACTATTTTTTTACGCACAACAAATGAAAGGTACAGCGTCTGTCAGAATGAATGAAATTATTCATTCTTCTTTCTATCTAAATAATTTCTACTGAATAAAACTATGTGATAAAAAGAATCTAAAATGGGTAATGATTTAATATTAAATTTATGAAACTCGTTAAATAATGTCCAGCTTTTGCTCGCCAAGGCTCTCAAAAGCTGGAATTTTTCAATTATTTTCATAAATTCAATATGAAATCCTCAGCCATTTGAGATCCTCTATGCATGAGTCTAATTTAATTAGTATTTAATTCCATATGTATCTATCTAACTGAGATGTACTTATTGTTGTTCTAACTTCTAATTATTGTTTTCCTAATCGACTTGTACTTATTGTTGTTCTGACTAACTTCTAAGTATTGTTTTTCCAATCGACTTCTACTTATTGTTGTTCTGACTAACTTCTAATTATTGTTTTTCCAATCGACTTCTACTTATTGTTGTTCTAACTTCTAATTATTGTTTTTCCAATCGACTTGTACTTATTGTTGTTCTGACTAACTTCTAATTATTGTTTTTCCAATCGACTTGTACATACTGTTGTTCTGACTAACTTCTAATTATTGTTTTTCCAATCGACTTGTACTTATTGTTGTTCTGACTGGTTTGAACTTGTTGTTCTGACTCGTTTGTACTTATTGATTTTCTAACCGTCTTGTACTTATTGTTATTCTGACCGACTTGTACTTATTGTTGTTATGACTGACTCGTTATTCTAAATCCTCTGGCGATAATTTGCAGTTCTAAGGTTTTGATATTTGTAAAACTGAATTTTGGATAGTGTGTGTGTGTGTGTGTGTGTGTGTGTGTGTGATTTAAAGACACAATCCTGACAAGATAGTGCCTACTAAAGGTTAGGTTCTAAACTGTAAAGGTAAAAAGGTAATAAAGTCTTTAGGACGATATATCCTTCCAAACAAAAGAAAATATTTACTCTTATAACATAAAATGCTAAAGTTTGTAATGTTAAAATTCCTTAAAAGAATATAAATTAAAGAGAAGATAAAATAAGTAGAATTCTAAAACATATGGTCTATATTTGTAACATTCAAGGAAGAAGGAGAGAAAAATAAAAGAATTTAAGAAAGACAGGAAAAAGTACCTTTTAGATCGAGTGCCTCTTAAACTTGTCCTTTCTTATTTATCCCCTTTCTTCTCCTGACCAATTTCAAATGACAAATATCCCTTCGCATTAGATTATTAAATCCATAATTTAACGATTCTCGCCATGCGGAAATTAATCTCTGCTCAATTGAAAACTGATAATGACTATTTAATCCTTTAATTATATACATGTAACTCGTACTTTGAGATAAAATATAAGTTGCAAGTCAATCACTTTGATACTATAATTGAAAGATTGGAAAATCATTTAATTATATTAATAAATGAAGATGCCAATAGTGTACAGGAGGATCTATATAATTATGTGGATGTATAATTAAAAAGACGTGTTACCCGTCTGCTTCATTGCACACGGAAATTGCAATCATGGGTAGATTGTATACAGTCCAGTGAGAATGGTAGCTTGAGTTTATTAAACATGAAGGACGTGCCATTTCTTCTTACGTGATACGATCTGTGAAAGAATGTTAGTTGTGTACCTAATCGGATTCAGTCATTTTGTAGGTCAGGAATTATTAAAATGAAAAATGCAAACTATGACATTCGTAGAAGAGCTATGCATTGAAGAAGTAGTAAAACGTCATTAATATTTATAACTATAACAATTAGATGAAGAGTGCAAAAAATAACAAATAGTAATTTTCCATTTTTATTTTTCGTCGGTGCTAAAATGTAACACAGGTCTGATTACGATAGACCTTTTTGGTTACACTCCTTGAATTGGAACTATTCGGTCTACTCAGTGAGCAAGCCCACCTTGATTATATGGAATATGCATGTAATGAAAATGAAATACCACAGATACTTATGAACAGTCTATTTAATGGCAAGGAGATATGGATTTTGTATAAATATTTGAGAAATTGAACATGAGCTGTGTTTCTGCACATACTGTTTGAAAATAAAATGGATTCTAGTCAGTCATGAGCAAGCTTGATCGTAGTTCCTAAAAAAGATAGGAAGTCCTATATTGGCCATATGACGACAATAATATATGTTTTTTGGGGGTATTAATAATAATAAAGTCCCAAATATTTTGATGATCACCAAAATGTATTTCTGTACATGCTGTACATCTATATATCTATTCTATAACAACATTTTGGAGTCCTAATTATGGATTCAAGTTAAAATGTGCAAAATGTAGGACTTTGATCTGATATTTCCCCTTTGTGTAGAAAACCAGTCATAGTACCCTGTCTCAATATATCCTGCTTCCCATATCTTCCCAAATGACAACATTGTACAACGATAAAAACTAATTTACCCACAGTTCAAATATCATTCACAAAGCAACAGTAATAACATTTATCACAAATATGTCACCAAATCACGACTAATATGTATATAATTATTTGTACATAAAAAGTGTAAACTCTTTCTCCATTCGTAACGAATTCTGGCTGATTCGGACCATGTTTATTCGGCCCAAATTACGGGCTGATTTGGACCATGTGATATATTATAAGAAAAGCCATGGAAGACACATACTTTATTTATTTTAGTAGTTATTACTGTTTTTGCAAACACAGAGAGTGTAAAACGTTGATGTTCAGCTTATAAATTTACATCAGCTAGTTGTTAGTAAAATTTCTAGCTGAAACCAGAACAAAACATATATGAAGTATAACATTTAGATTATTTTTAAGACCAAAATAAATAAAATATATAGTTATGGTTTGAATTAAGAAACATTTTGAAACTTTATAAATCAGGCCAGTATGGCCACTTCCAACAATATCAAACAGTAATGCATATAAATTTGTATATGGTTTTCATTGATTTCTCATGCAGGTCGTGCTTTCTTCGCGATGTATTTATCCCTAAATTAATTGGTCAAGTTATTGATGAGTAACATAGTGAAATGTTGTGAAATGTTCTTTACTGGTGTCGCTGAATTTGTATCGTTTGCGTAAAATCTCCTTTTTTGTAGACATCCCACAGACCCGTCCCAGGACATAGAATTGGTTAGAGTTTTAGGGCTGCCACTTCAATGATTTGAATATAATGGGTTTTGTGTTGTATTGTTATCCATGTCCTCCCTATATATACTGACCATGTGACTGGGGGCAAGAAACGCCGGAAAACACCGCTCAAAGTACGACGTAAAACTTCCGAACGTCATAATTACGCGGAAGTGATTTGCCATTTTCAAGAGTGACTGATGCTAGAATTAACTTTTTTCTCCGTGTATTTCGGTTGAATTGTGGCCGAGTTTTAAAACTGTGGATTCATTTTTGAAATGAACTTTCGCCCTATATTTCGGTGGAATTGTGGCCTAGTTTTAAAACTGGATTCAGTTTTGATAATGGCCACACCTCAAGGAAAATAAACAAGACCGGAAGCGCAAGGGGAACAGGAGAGAGATTTTGATACTGAAAAAAATTAGGACAGTTAAAATTTGCATACTCGTGTATTTCGTGTTTAGAACATTTTATTATATATATATATATATATATATATATATATATATATATATATATATATATATATATATATATATATATATACTATATATATATATATATATATATATATATATATATATATTACATCAGTGAAAGATCAGAGCAAATGAAGCACTTTAGTAATGCTGATCAGTTTTATTTTAAATGGCACTAAAGTGTTTGTTTTGGATGTTTGTGCAAAATGTTTTATTTGGAATATAGAAATTGCCAGCGAGTCATTGAATGCTTACACAATATACTATTTGACAGAACTCTAATTTCCAGGGTGATGCTAGAACTGTTAAATTGCATGAAATAAAGTAATTGCATAAAACTGTACACAACGCATCCCAATAGTGACTCTTCAATCTTACATATCCATCATTTATAATTTTGTTCGAAAACTAAAGTTTTCTCTCAAAGGGGAAGGTGTTGCCTGCATATTAATTTCTAACATTTCCCTCCAAGATATTATATAAATATTGATTATCATTAAGACAAGAGGCGTGGATGTATGTGGTAGATTTTGTTTAAAGGACTTTAAGCGGTCACATATGGTAATGTTAGAAACAAATTCTAGATAGTTAATACATGGGATCCTTACTATCAGGCTGACCCATAGGACTTACGTGTGTTGTTTGTTATCACTGTCAAGGCAAGAATTTATACTGTTAATGAACACTTGACTGTGTATATTCTGCAGTTCTGATAAACTATAGCCCTGGTGTGAAATTACCAATCTGTTCTGTGTCTTGATCACTAGCTTGTGTGAACCTAACAAATCTCCACGCTATAGACCATTCTTAGAATGTATTCATGTATTCATGTGACCCTGGGTCAACGAATCCAAAACGAGGCTAAGCTAGGCACCAGCTTATAGATTTGTTAGAACCAGGGGACCAAATTATGGCAGATAAAGGTTTTGTTAAAATTAAAGAGAAAATTATTTTAATAAACAGATTAACAGAATATCCCATACATAAAATGACAAAATTTTATATTGTTTAGACACGATTCTTCCCTATTATGTTTACTTTATCTAATGTCTGCATTTACATATTGGGTGTTAAAATTCATCCATCTACCAACACCACAAAAATAATATTAATTATAATCAATGAAGAAGTTCACATAAATAAGGGACCAATTTGTGTGTTTGGGGGCAGGGTGCTTTGATTTATATATATATATATATATATATATATATATATATATATATATATATATATATATATATATATATATATATATATATATATATGAATGGCTTTCAAACAGCTTTGAACAAATAATCCTGCTGTTTTGTGGGTAAATATATAACTGCCAGTCTGTTATTGAAACAAAAAAAAATGTGTTCGTATGAATAAAATCGTATATCCATATTGTCAGTTGACAAATGATTCAGAAAAGAAAAAATATGTCATTTAAAGGGAAAATCCCAGTCCCTCCCACCCCCAGGCACTAAAAGCAGCAAGCACCATAACAACAACCAGGTTGTGCACTTCTGATACAAATTAAAATGCAAGCATACCGACATGTACCCAAAACTATTTAAAGCACACCACAAAGTCTCTACTGGTTTGGGGGACGTGGTTGGTTAAAAGGGCAGTTTGTGTCACTATGCACATTTTGTAAATGTTTTATTCTGACCGCGTGTTTTGACCACAGTATTGATTGATCATAGCTGTACATTTAAACCATACCTAATCAGAAACAAAATTCATGCTTTAAATAGTTTCTTTTCTCTATCGTTAACTTGTATTTTGTGCGTTGTAGAGATAAAGGACGCTCAAGATAGGACGTAAATCAACTTACGTTTAAGAGAATGGACATATCAAGTACGTTTTCGTCATTATAATATATACAGTGATAATTCTATAATATAAAATATTCTTACGCAAAAGGAAACAATCAAAATAAAATACATTACATCCATTACAGCCGCGATCAATATAATATATTCTCTCGCAAAAGGAATCTACATAATATATTATATGCAGTATAGTCGCGATCTGCCTAGCTTAGCCTCGTTTTCGCGATATATTAATATTCATGAGGATCTCATTAAGAATGGTCTATACTGGTTATTTCACTGTGTTGTTAAAAAGAACCCCATAACACATGTATACATGTCATATTCGCCATCACAAAGCATGTTGCGCTATACATAGTTTAACATTCACGATTAGTAGCAATCATAACATCCAAAAGAACTGAACGAAGTACCTTCTTTTCCTAAAGTATGTAACTACTCATATATCTTACCTGAACAATTTGTAATTTTGTTTAAATTTATCTTTTTCTAACATTGTGGAAGTGCCTTCTCACACACTTACGAAATGCATACCACAAGTACAATAGCTCTCTTAATTACAAGGAAATTCAATATACAAACTTTGGCGGATTAATATTTAGAGAACTTCACGTATTGAAAGAACAGATGAAAAGAAGCAAAATGTAAACAAGCAAATATCTCATTTTATTGTATTAATTCTGTTTGGGAATTCTCTTCTCTATTATTAGTACTGACCACAACTGTACTTTCCATATGGAAAGTTTGATAGTCATAGTGTAATATGATTGCCAGTCAAGAGACCGGGTTGACTGGAAGAAGACCATTACAGGATACTAGGATACCAAAAAGTGATTAGAGATTTAAAAATAAAGTATAGAAACAGCATGTACAAAGAGACATGTGAGCAGAGAATATGAAAATATTCCAGATTGTCTGTTTTGGGGATAATCATACTAGTTCGGACTAAAATGTGTTAGTATTAATATCAGTTTCCGAAAACGGCTATAGGTTGACACACGGGTCTATACTACCCCCATTGCTCTGCAATGGAAGGAAGAAGCCACACTCCAGCCTCCATATATGATGCCAAAAATTTTGTGCCAGATTATTTTTCTCGCCCATTTTTTCCAATTAAATTAAAATAAATGCATTTTTGCGATATAGGTAGTATTAGTCAGCTACTGCCTCTCACTTTGTATAAAGGTCATCAGGTCTTGTACACTTTGTAAAAAGGTCATCAGGTCTTGTACACTTTGTATAAAGGTCATCAAGTCTTGTACACTTTGTATAAAGGTCATCAGGTCTTGTACACTTTGTATAAAGGTCATCAGGTCTTGTACACTTTGTATAAAGGTCATCAGGTCTTGTACACTTTTATGAAAATCTGAATAATTATCTAATTAGAATCTAGCTACATGAAGGAAGAAAAACAAGAAACAAGTTATAATTGTTATGTGTTGAAACTATTGCACACTAAACCACGTTCTATTGCTGTGTAAATACCACACATTAATACGAATATTTTAATGAGGGCAATGGGGTGACCAGTCGACACTAAGTGCTTAAGTTCTACGCATGAGATAATAGAAACATAAAAATACATTTGACATTATTACTGTATTATCACATTTGATCGATGGATGTCATATGAAAATAACAGTAAGTAATTAATATATTTTATACGGCTAACTTTTAAGTTTCATCAGATCTAATTTGGAAAAATGGTAGGCAATATTATGATACAATAGAATTGTGTGTTCAGTTCTAAAGAAGTGTGTAGTGACTGAGAAAAATGGTAGGCAATATTGTGATACAATAGAATTGTGTGTTCAGTTCTAAAGAAGTGTGTAGTGACTGAGAAGCTTTCTAATTCATGACTTTCTTTGAAATTTATATTTTCTGTCATTCAGATATGGCAAGTGATTTTATTATTAGTGCAATGATATGCTACATGGAAATTTTCTTCTGAGATAGCGCGTGGACTGATGAATAAACCACTCTGATTGGTATGTACAGCAGATTTCATTGCATTATTATGTTCGATTCATCTGGGCTGATTGGGGGTGTTTGACAAAGTTTGAAGAAACAAGACTTATATTTCTGGTTGTTGTCTTCTTTGTGGTTTTTGCAGCCATTGCTGTTTATAATCTGTGTTTCTGGAACAGTGTTTTCTGTTTTAGTTCATTTCACACAGCATCGCGTTTTTTATTATCTCAGTAAATTTTCAGGTAAGCGTCATTAAACGTAGCTAATTCGTTTCACACAAAGTACTTAAAATGTTTTGTATGGTGTGTTATCAAAGTCAGAGAGACATTAAGTTGCTTTATGGGTGAATTTCATATATATATATATATATATATATATATATATATATATATATATATATATATATATATATATATAGGTTGAATTTTGAATAAGAATGGAACCTTAAAATTGAATTCATTGTGCACTAAAATTTTATTACAGTAGCAGCAGGCAGGGCGAACCCTACAACTTTGTACGGACCGTTATTTTACAAAAATAAAGGTTCCTACAGCGGCTGAAAAAATAAGGCCAATAACGCTAAACCGAACCTCCTAACTTTATTATTACCATATAGTTTGAAAAACGAATAATAAATCGTTTGGGTTAGCTCATTTTTTGTTATTTTATTTTTGAATCTTTGTTTTTTATGTTATAGTGCGTTTAGTTTACTCGCGGGTCACTCAATTTTTGTCGGCCGCCCTGTCTGCTGCTATAAATTAAACAGCCAGTATAAATATTATTAATAATGGTCGTTATAGGCGAACCACATTCAGCTAGATTAGCAAGAGAGCGACTAGAGGCAATTAGAAAATATTTACCTACCCGTGATGCAGTTAAACGACAATTACAACAACGACAAGAATCTCATGTTGAATTTGAAGAGGATACAAAACAATTATTTAAACCAATTACTGAAACAACTAAACCTCTTCTTCCTGTTTTAGAGAAAACCGCTGAGGCAATTGAAAAAATAGCAGAAAGAACAAAACAGACAAAAAAACTTTTACGTGGACTTCCAGCTGATATAGCTGCTGCTCAACCAATACAACCAATACCTGTAGTTGCTAAAGCACCAGCCCCTAAACAAAAAATTCTTACAATGAGTAATGTTGAATTGATGGATAAATTTAATGAAGATACTATTAAATCAATTAATAAAATTGAAAACTTTGACGATTTAGCTGATTTTGCTGCTACGAGTTTTGGTCGAAGGGATAAATTATTAAAACCTAATTATCAAAATTTCATTAAATCCCGTGAACAATGGCAAAGAGTACTATATCGCATACGTGCTAACGTTGAACAAATTAAATCCGATGATCGAGTTTATAAAAATTATGTTAAAGCCATTGATTATTATATCGAATTTTACAAGGAAGAAGCAAAACAACGTGGAGAAGAAAAAAAAACAAAAGAAGGAGGAAATAAGAAAATCAAAAGCAGAAGAAATAAAACAAATTAAAGAACGGAAGGAACGAGAAAGGGAGGAAAGAAGAAAAGCAAAAGAGGAAAAAAAAAGCAAAACCAAAACGAAAATATACAAAAAGAACACAAGTTCCTCCGCCTCCTTCTGAAACATTGGAATCACCACCACCATCGCCACCACCATCGCCACCACGATCACCAAAGGAAGAAGCAGCTAGTGTGTTAGAATTACAGAGAGATACTGGAGAGGGAAATATAGAGAAGAAAAGGCAGCAATCAATATTAACTCAACCGGGCATAGGAAGACCAAGGGGATTTAGTTCTCTTGAACCGGGGGCAATGGAAAATTATGAAAGGAGGAAAAAGAGAGAAAAAGCAGCAAAACTAGAATTCATTGAAAAATTACTTAATAAATCTGATAAGGAAGAATTAATGATACATTTGATGGAAGTGAGAGAACGTAAACAGGAACTGATGAAACGATTATCAAAAGAAAAAGAAAATTTTAGGAGAAAAACTTTACAAGAAACAATAACAGAATTATCAGAATATGAAGAAAAACTGAATTCAGGTTTAAAAGAACCTTCTACTGGAAGTGGTCTCTCTACTGGAGGTGATTTTACTCTATGTCCAAATAACGTCCTTGCTGATGTTGAACGTCTGGAGATTCTCATCGGAGGAAAACGAACTGGTAATAATTCTCCAGAAATAATTAATGAAGCAGCTGATATTTGCAGACGATTATTTACCGGTGGTATCATGGACGTTGATGTTTATCAGTCTCTTATTAATGAAATTGCCGATGACTACTACAGTGACTGAGTACGTAATTAAATACAATTACTATAATAAAATGATCGTACATATTACTCAACGTGGACCAACCATGGTCAGGGTAATAAACTCACGATTACCAGTATACAAGACAACCTACGGAGATGGACTAGGTGATGTTGTTCAGGGTCTATTTAGAAGGATAGCCCCAAAAGCAATACCGATTGCAAAGCAACTGGGAATGAAAGCTATTGATGTTGTTCATGAAAAAGGTATTGGTGCTATGGGTAATCTCGCTGGTAAAGCATTTTCAGCGATCAAAGATAGACTAGCACGATTAATACTACGAAAACCTCAACCACTAAAGTTACCTAGTACTGAAGTAATGCCTGCAAATGTCAGTAAAATAATAAATCAAGTTGCTAATCAAAAACTAGCAGAGTTGGCTGATGTACCAATGTCAGAAAAAGAAAAAAATATAACCGCTAGTCTGATAGCAGGAAGTGGTCTTCGTTTTAGACGATAATAATTATAATAAATATGTTTAAGCGCATATCTGATCCCGCATTCGACATGGACGCACCAGTATTTAAAGATGAGTCTGTGCGTGATTATCAATATTATTCTTATGACGCTCGAATTCCAGATCAGCGTGGACGAATTGAACTACAGGTTCAGGATACAAGTAGGTATTTCTTACCCGCTGAGGCTTTTATTGAAGTAGAAGGTGAGATTTTAAAAATGGATAATACTGCATATGGAGCCAATGACAGATTTAGTTTTGTTAATAATGGTATTATGGCGTTATTTGACAGCGCCACTTATATGATTGATGGTAAAAATATTGAATCAATTCAGAAGGACGTTGATGTTGCTACAACAATATTGGGTCTAGCACGATACAGCGACGATTATTCAAGATCAGCTGGTCCATCAATGATGTTTGTAAAGGACACTTCTGATCACCTTGACAACAGCTAGCATAATTTAGTACAAACACTGCGTAATACTGCATCCGATCCACAACCAGCGGGAATGATAGCACGGCCTGGTGCTGATTTTCCATTACTGCACAGTAGTAATTCAGACTTTAATTTAGGGTTTACAGCACGTCGATCAATGTTGAAAGGTAATAGGAGATTTTCATGTGCAATTCCACTTTCACACATATTTGGATTTTGCAGAAATGTCAGAAAAGTTATTTTCGGAGCCAAACATACGGTTGTACTCGTACGAAAGGCTACGGACGATGATGCAATATGGCACCCCGCTGGTGCTGATCCAACTGCCGGTGATGACTCCATCAATATCTGAAGATTGATTACTTGCTTTTATGAATCAAGGTGGTAAATCAGCGTTATCATGGTTGACAATGACCACAGATGCTATCCAGAGTAATATTGATGGTTTATTTACGTGGCAGAT
>JAECUM010016583.1:0-55332 GCA_016617855.1 Megalonaias nervosa | reverse complement strand
TCTTCTCTTCCTTCATTTGTGTGGATAGTATATATGGTATGTTTTATGCATTCTCATTCGTTTGTTTGGATAGTATATATGTATGTTTTATGCGTTCTCATTCGTTTGTTTGGATAGTATATGTATAAGTGTTTTATGCGTTCTCATTCATTTGTGTGGATAGTATATGTGCGTGTATTATGCATTCTCATTCTCTTGTGTGGATAGTAGATGTGTGTATTTTATGTGTTCGCATCAATTTTTGTGGATAGTATAGTGTGTTTTATGCGTTCTCTTTCATTTGTGTGGATAGTATATATATGTGTGTTTTATGCATTCGCGTTCATTTGTTTGGATAGTAAGTATGGTGTGTTTATGCGTTCGCATCCGTTGTGTAGATAGTAAATATGGTATTTTTTTTCTTCTCTTCCCATTTGTGTGAATAGTAGATATGGGTGTGATTTTTCTTCTCTTCCTTCGTTTGTGTTGATAGTATGTAAGGTATGTTTATGCGTTCGCGTCCGTTTGTGTGATAGTAAGTATGGTGTGTTTTATGCGTTTGCGTCTGTTTGTGTGGATAGTAAATATGGTATGTTTTTTCTTCTCTTCCAGTTTGTGTAGATAGTAGATATGGGTGTTTTATGCATTCGCGCTCGTTTATGTGGATAGTAGATATGGGTATGTTTTATGCGTTCTCGTTCGTTTGTTTGGATAGTATATGTATGTGTGTTTTATGCATTCTCATTCGTTTGTGTGGATAGTAGATATTGGTTTTTTTTCTTTCTCCCTTTCTTTTGTGTGCATTGGTCTTTGTCCCTATAAAACTCCCTTTTTCCATATCAAATTCATTTCACCTACCTACCTACCTACAGTATCGCATATTCAGGTCAGCCAGTTCAATGACGTCACTGAAGCTAGAAATTTTGAGGCTATAAATATAGGCTTGGGTTTTCCACAGGTTGTAGCTATAAATTGATACTAGGTCTAAATGAAAAATGTAATTCGCGTTCGTGTTCGGCTGTTGCCATTATTCCCCTAGTGTTGAGTAAAGTGACATCATTGAAGCTGGAAAGTTTGAGACTATAAATATAGACTTGGGTTTTCCACAGGTTGTAGCTATAAATAGATGAAAGATGAGAAAAAGAATAAAATGAGAATGATCTCAAGCCACAGGTGACAATCTGTTAAGATCATTTATCACCCACTACTGCCTGTGCAGAGATTTCCTTGTTTTTCACGAGTACATCATAAATAAAACTCACCAACAGCATAATGCAACAGTATTCCACATTTTTGTCAATATGCCTATTTTATAAATCAATAAGTGACTATGTTTGAAAGAGAAACATTGACTGGGTCATTCAAACAATGTGAAAGGTGATGATGAATCAAAAGGCAAGAAAAGTTTACTTGCACTCATAGTGACTGATTGAGCAGGTTTATGCACATTCAAAAGCAGCAAGGAATTCTCCATACACAAATCATGGGTGATAAAGGAGTGCTGCAGATTTGTTGCTCATGACTTCTAACAATGGCCTACCAACATTTACCAAGTTTCATTAAACTGGTTCTGAGATACAGACTCTCAAGTAGGGGTAAAATGATTAATCAATCTATCAATGCATCGATACTTTTTCCATATCGATACCCATATTGATAGAAATGATGAAAATCAATACAAATTGATACTTACCATATATAATTTTAATTAATCTTCAGCAGCTGTGAATAATTACTAGCTGCTTGCCTTTTTATTCTTTATGTTGAGAATTCATCTAAGACACCTGTCACAGATATATGCACTCCTATCTGTCAGATAAACAAAAAGACTATTGACAACAACTGTTTGCTTTCTACAAATGAACACAAAGTGGTTTGAACTCACATACTTTAAAATCTTGACCCTCCTACCAATTCCATGCTCATTATTTCATTCCTTCAGCATGTTCAGCACTGATAACATATATCAATGTACGGGAGACATTTCAGAATTGTTCTTCATGAATGATTTAAATGATTTTCTGATCATTTAATAACCACTTTTACATAAAGCTTCCATGTTACTTCACAGCTTGTCTACTCAGACTGAACTTTAAGGCTACATGTATACATCTGGTGTGTCACGCAGTAAAATAAGTTACATTCAATTCTGATTAATGGTAATTGTTTAAGTCCAAGTTACAACAATAACCACCAGAGATGCTGCAAGGATTTTATTCCAATGGGGGTGCTCCCCCCTTGTCACAAAAATATGTGAGAGTGGAACAAAAAGGAGAGTGAGGGGGAAATGGCCATATTTCATTATTTACCAAAGATTTCAATATCCATCTCTCCCTCTTCCTGCTCCACCTGTCTGCACTTTATTGAGTCAAAATCTTTAAAAGAAGTCACCTCTAATTCTTTAAGTAATATGTTGCTTGTTTCTAAGTTTAATCTGTGCATTGTCTGTGTATAAATATTGTTCTGTCCTGAGAACCCCCTTTTAGTCCACTGTCAGAAAGGGTATATAAGTATATAGATTAGCCAGCTGGAAAAAGTTGGAAAACTGTTCCTTATGGTTATTATGTACAATTTTCCACAGCCCACAAGTACTGACCTTTGGATACCTAAGCCCCAAAATAAGATTTTTAACTAACATAAGCTCTGCCAATGTTTTCTTGAATCTGCTTTACTGACTGCTATGCCAGATTTACTATCTGTTCCATAATGCTTTATTAGGATTTTCAGTCCACTAATGCAATAAACTGCTTGCTCAGACAGATGATGAAATAAGTATCTTTACTTCCTAATTTCATATTTAGATTCCTCTTTATTAAATTTATTTTAACCCTTATAGGGGTCTAACATTTTGTAGCACAAGATCCCACAGGGCTAAATTATTTGAGAGAAGAAATGAAAACTGCACTCAAATTTAACACCATTTTGAGTTCAAAATCACTCATTGGTATCTCCATTAATACTTTCCCAGCTCCAGTAATCTGATATACTTCACAACTTGAAAAATAAATTGCCTTCATCACTATCAGTATTTGTCTAATTACATCATCGTCTCAAGAAGAACCACACTGTGAATCAGCCATTTTGTTTTCTAGGTAGCCTGTATTATAAACAATACATCTGTAATACTTCCTTAATGCAAGGTTCAACTACAACAGGATCCTTGTTCCAATGCCCAATAAGCCAATCAAATTTAGTTTAACTATCATTCATGTCAAACTGAAGAACTCAGTTGTGTAAACAGCTACAAAAAAAACCTGCCATGACAAGCTCTAGGATACCTCTATGGGCATGACTTGTGTTGCAACAAAAACAGTATTGGTGAACAGCTCAATAAAAATTGTATACTGCACAGTGTACATTTCAGATGTGTGACTTTAAACTAATTTGTGGGAGTTTTATCGTATCACTGGTCTCCAAGTGTGTGAATTCATAAAAAGAATGCACAATTCACGCAACTGAATACCATGGCAGCATCTCTGAACCACCAATCGGAACTATCTGTAAATTCTTCACTGCATGAGGCAGTAAGCATTGCATCCAAACTCAATTCAAATAGATACAATGCAATGGATAAGCTTCTTGCAAAAGTAGCTATTAAATTATCTGTAAAGGAATTAAGTCATACATAGGGAACAAGTTTCAAATGTCTCCTTTTATATATATGTACTCAGCAACTAACATTGCTAATGGGATCCAAAAAAAAATGAGTAAAGAATTGTCTGGGAGTAGATTCCAAACCGCATGAGTCATAGTCACCTTATTAGTTTCTAGAAGGTCAGTGGGTGTTGTCAATAATTTCCTTTTTTATTGACAGAAACAAGCACCTGTGGCCATTGCAATTGTTTTGCATATGCAGAAAGTATAATGTAATGGATTTGGTTGCTAGTCATCTGCGCTCCCATGCTCAGACTTGTTCTAGATACATGTAAGATATTAATCGCACTATTTCTTCTATTTTGAACATAAGATCATAATGCCTTCCAACTTTAAGTGATAACATGAAAAAAGATGATTTTAAAGCATTCAAGCAGTGCAAAAGAAACGTTGTGTTGACCAGACGAGTCCTGCATCTGATTTAATGGAGCAGCCTGAAATGGCCCATAATGTTGAATGTTGAATTAAAACAAAAATAATTAACAGGTAGTCTGTTCAGAAGTATATTTTTTTATCTTGTCAGGAATAAGAACGGCACATGAACAGATGACAAGCCTATGTTTGTCCATAATACACACAATGGAAATAAAACTATGATGTCAACACACAAAATGGCACCAACCCACTATTGGCAGTACTTCAGAAAATGAAAAGAATATCAAGTGCATATGTTATCAATCATGTATAATATCTTAGGCACTCTTTCATGAATCTTACCAATACATGACACAGGTGTTTTGTTTCAACCCTACTCTCTAATGGAAAGAAGTTAAAGCAATCACCAGGGCCTTCCATCAGATTTAAATTTGGAGGGTGAGTTGCCAAAGTAGGAGGTGAAGGATGGACCTCCCCCAATGGGAATACATCGAGTTGTTTTTTTTTTTAAGTAGCGTGATGTAAAGTAAAAGTAGCCAGGTAAATCACCCAGCTCCCAGCTGTAAGGAGAGCTGTGAATAACCTCATTAAAAATGTACAAATCTTAATCATAATAAAACACATTATATCTCTTGATGATATAAGCACTAAAAAATGATGACAAACTCAGCCAGTCAGAGGCAAGATCGCTTTATCAGTATGTGTGTATCTCCCTCATTATCAGACTTGTCCTAATAAGATCTTTTCCCCAAGTTTGATGAAAAATTATTACTCCTGAGTGTTAGCAAGGTCAATCAATCAGATGCAATGCCTGGATCTCACTCAATATCAGCCTCAGTTTTTTTTATATAAGCACATTTGCAACTTTAAATTCAGATCAGAGTTATGCACTCCTGAGTGGCAACAAGAAATTGTTGATGGAGGGCTTCAAGACCAGACCATAAGCTCACTTGGGCTAAATACGAGGACACAAATTCGTCACAATTTTTATGGACTGACAGTGTACGACATTACAGTATTCCAGCATGTGCAAATTTCAGGACTTGTAGTAATTTCTACAAAAACTGGTTAGAAAATCACCCACCCTTTATAACATGGGGAGGTATTTCCCACCTGTATTATCAGTTCTAGTAAGTACACAATGTTTGAAAATTTCGGACGTTGTGTACATTATTTAAAAAGAGTTAAAACAGAGAGACATCAATATGCAAACCCTGCACATTCACTCGCATCTTGTCACCTAATGAGAATGGTAACTTCCAGTACAGTAATGAACAAGTTGTAACAATTTGTTTCCTTGGGGATGCAATTCACTTGTCCTCCTGCAAGTTTTATTATTATTATTATTATTATTATTATTATTATACAAATTACCAGCGGTTACTGACAGTCTCCAAAAATCTGAACATTTCTTTTTTTATATCACCCTCAATTATCTCGCCATCTTCCACTTTTTTGTAAATAAATCAGGGTTAAATGAGTAACATGGACTGCTACTAATCCCATCACCCTGGTAAACACTCTAGGTGTGGAAGCTAGGCCAAATGGCAGAAATGGAGATTGGAAGACCTCCACATCCAAGCAACAACCAGAGGTACTCCAGTGTGGAGGAAAGACAATGATGTGAAGATATGCATCCTTAAGATCGATGGACACTGCCTGACCACGAAGTCTTATGGCATTCCTGACTGAGGCTGTGGTCTCCATCTGGAATGGTTACTCCAGCAGAAATCTGTTTAGGGAAGAAAGGTTGATAATCAGACAGGGCTTTCTCCCTTTCTTGCGAGCCAGGAAAATCCAGGAGTAGAAGGTTGGAGATTGTTCGTTTAACACCCTTTCTACTACACCCTTCTGAACAAGATATTGCCCCTCTTCCTTTAAATGCACAAGATTTACCTGATGGAAGAAAATGGGTGACTTCACCAGAGAAGGGGGATCCTGAAACCAAAGCCAGTAAGCTAGTAACCAGCTTTTATGACAGAAAGGACTCAGCCATCGACCGTTAGCCATACAAAGCCTCTAAAAAGAAGTTTAGTCTGGTGCCAACCAGAACTAATGAAAGAGGTATGCTCAGCAGAAGAAGGGATGAGTTCCCAGGACTATCCACCATTGTCCTAAGGAAGGGGGAAGGGCAGCAAACATCCTCTCTGGGCCTTTGTGGCACACCCTTTTAGGGTCAGACTGCCACAGGGGAGATCAGAAATGGGTCGTTTCTTTAAATGACAGTGCAGCTTTAAAAAATTTAGCCAATGGACCCTGAGGGTGGTCAGGATGATTTTGCTTCCTGGCCAGTTTTGAACAGCCAAAAGCCAATGCAAGGGACTAGTGTTGTTGGCCTCTCAAATCCTGAGTAGCCATAGTGGGGATGAATTCTCTGAATAGAGTGCTCCAAACCTTTCGATTCTGGTGACTCTAAAACAAAATTCCAGTCCCCCCCCCCCCAAATTCTGGACCTTGATTGCATGTTAGTGAAGTCATTGCCACATGTAGTGGACCTACAATGTCACCCTCACCCACCTGCCAAGTCCACTGCTAAGGACTGTTTTGTAACTGAACCACTACAAGTTCTCTCTGCCAAATCAAATTGCCACATGCAATTTCTTGCCCTGTCAAATCAATATTTCTTCTCAAAATGTTAAATTGACAATTTACAGGCCAACTAATGTGAGTGATTAAGGATAACTCTGCAAGATTTTTAAAATGAAAGCCTGGACCACATTTTTCCAAACACTGAAATCCCATATGTTGAAAACAATAGACCAATTTTTTTAAACCTGCTGGTCCATGACTGAGAAGATGAGGTCTGGAAGCAAGGTCTCTATACTAAGAGCTTTAATCAAAATTTAGCATTGACCTATAAACTTTGGCATGTTCTTTGCTATCTCTTTATCTATATTCAATGGATCCAATTTCACCATAAACGGCAACAAAGTTCATAGAGAAAAGTAATAATTATCCAAAGAAACAACAAACAACTGTACTAAAATGGAACATCTATTGTTCACTCAACATTCAAAACTTGCTCCACATTATCATTTCTTTTGTTAAGTATTTTATAATTGATCCAAGAGGAGAAATTGGTGCCATCAGAAATTTACAATCCAAATATTATGTTAATGATCTGTTGCCCACTGTCAATG
The DNA here is from genome assembly GCA_016617855.1 of Megalonaias nervosa. NCBI lineage: Eukaryota > Metazoa > Mollusca > Bivalvia > Unionida > Unionidae > Megalonaias > Megalonaias nervosa. The sequence goes on along the minus strand of JAECUM010016583.1, from coordinate 48,184 downwards.
GAAAAGAGAGAAAAGACTTATAATGTGCAATTTAAAAACAAAAAACACAAACAAAAAAAAACATATCACACATGCATGAATCTGCATCTTGTTTATTAAAAAAATTCAAACGCATACCAGTCACACAGGGAATGATATCATGGATTTAACAATTTCTGCAATAAATACCATTAACTTTTTCAGCATTATATGCTTAAAATCAGTTGTAGAGACAGACTGCAGCACAGTTCCTACAATTTCCTTTTTCAAACAGTAACCACATCCACAGCAATCAGTCACATTTTTTTTTTCTCTATGGACCGCCCATTAAATGGGGAGGACAGGATACTTTTTCTTTTACCTCAAGGTATTAGGTTCTTTTTCTTTTCTATACATCAGAGCAAGAATATATTTCACACGGTATAACCCAATGATGCATATAATGCTGGAAATATGAATAATACATCCATGAACCAAGCACCTGTGATTATTATCAGCTTATCAGGTCATGAGCCTTTAATAATTTTTGACTTTCTCATGCTCTGTAGCCATTCCCCTCTAGAATCTATTTTGAATACATGAACCTACCTTTTTTTTTTATTGCCCTGTACATTACTATGGGAGTATCACTGACTCAAAAAAATGTGCAAAAATTAGTAGGGACTCCACATATCATTTTCAAAAGTCCTCTATAAATATACTGAGACTCCTGGAGAACTTAAGTGGCATAATCCTAAGAACACCCCATCTTCATGAAATTTTAATTCCCAACCCATAATGCCTGGAAACTTGCCTATTAATTCTTTTTTTCACTGAAGACATTATGACCAGAAAATAGAGGTCCAGTAAACAGGTACCTGCACTACAGCGAGCTTTGGTACAAATGGATGAGGTAAATACTAAATGCCCTACCAAATTCAGTGACAGATACCCATACAAAGCTGCATATCAGTTGTTTATTCCGTCAGATATAGTTTCAAGAAGTGTGTAGGCAGAACATACAAGATATGGATGAGATAACAAATCTGAACAGGGATAACACACAAATTACTGCCCTGATTTTACTCAAGTTTAAAGTTATCTTACTGTTCAGTTGCAACAAGTCTGTTACAATTAGCTTTCTTATGCATTGCAAAAGATTTATTATGTGAATGAGCATGGGACAGGTTTGGAGCAAATTTTTAAATGATCTACTGGGAAATGATAAGTGAGTAGGTACTATAATGGGTAATATATCCAAACTATACCGGTATCCACGAATAATTTGTAAATCTTTTTTTTTCACTATAATTCAATTGTATTAAAACGAACAATTCAGTTAAAGTACAGTTCTAGATAAGAGTTCAAATAAATGATTACTTTCCCCTCTCATCAAAAATTAAACGACTGAGTACTATTAATTTAAACTTGAGCACAATATCAGGAACTTGTCCCAATCACAGAGTTTACATGGATCAAATTGTCACACAAAATAAGTAATAAAATGAAAATTTTGGACTATGTACTAAAATTTGCAATGTTCATTTTCAAATGCATCTCAAGAATTCCTTATGCATTTTCAATCAATTTGTTTGTGCCAAATATGCCAATCATGATCTGGTTAAATGTTTATGTTCTCTTCTGACTATAATTTCCCCTGCTTACATTTAAGACCACACAAATCTGCTGAACTATCAACAACCTAATAAGATAAAGAGGATGTGTTCCCCTGTTAACACAAAAAATTTCAAAGGAACAAACAGTTGTTTGAATTAGCAGTGATGGTCAAACAAGCATGCACAGGGATAAAGACTGCAGTGACATGACTCCAAAAATTGTTGGAAACTGCTATATCATGCTCATGGAGGAACACTGTAACAAAACACATTTCAGAAAGGATCATATAATGAGACCCTAAGCATACTGTAGCCTTATCACCTCCTAAAATAAACAGCTCAAGGACAAACTATGTGCATGTAGTTATCACTTATTTCTTCTCTTTTCCTACTACTGGCAACAACAAATAATAATGTCCATTATAAAACTGCATTTTTTATGATATCACATAATAATGAAGTACATTATAAGGAAGGAAAGAAAATCTGTCACTATCATACATGTAAAGTTGATCAGAACACAAAAATTCTAACATGGTTCCTACGCTTTTCTAAAGATTTCCAGGTCATTTCCAGGGTTTTTCTAGGATGAAATTAATTTTTTCAAGGTTCAGACATGACCGTTACTGAATGGTATTAAAGAACATTTTAGATTTAAAAATATGCATTTTCTAAATCTAAAGATGTTTCTATTTCAAGATGCTCCAAAATATCTAAGTCAGAAAAGATGATCATGTACAAAACCATAAAATGTATCACACAAAACAAGTTGGACTATATTCCTATAAATTTGCTTGCAAAGTCATTTCAATGTACGGAATAAACATTCTAACTTTACTTGCTGACATGCATTATGTTGCTATGTGGAAACAACACAATGAACATAAATTAGTTTTGCTTCCTTTCAAACCTTTAATTCTAAAGAATTCTAAAGCAATATATATGCATGTTATACAAAGTAAGCTTTTCATATCAGAGTATGAAATAACAATAAATGCAAAGTATCAGAATCTTATCTCATGATGAAAAAAGTTCAACCCTCAATTAATCTGTACCAATAAAACCCAAACAAGACTTTCAAACAACCTAAACTACTTAAGAGGATTTGGTTAAAAATCCATCATTTAAAATTTTTTTACAAAAGGGTCGATTTAAATTTTGACAAAAGACCTTCAAAATTATATGTTGTTGTACAAAGACTGCATTTTCTGTAAAATCATATCCTGTAATTCGATAAACCACTCCCCAAACCTGTATTAATACAGGGACTCATATCTCTGTTCAATATGTTGTTGTTGTTGTTGTTGTGGGGCTTAACGCCTTTTTTCAGCACACGATAGGCTATACATGGCGGCCAGTATTAATGGTGGAGGAAGAAACCGGGAAATCCCCGGAAAGAACCACCAACCCACGAGAAACTACTGGCAAGCTTTCTCACATATCCACATTCGCCGAATCTTAGACTTGAACCCACGCAGACAGAGGTGAGATGGCAGTGATCCATAACGGAGAGCACTTTAGACCACTCGGCCACTCGGGGCCCCTGTTCAATATATAATAAAAGTGATGACAATTTCCCATTTCTTCTGCATCCTATTTAAGATCAGAAACCAATGCTTCAAGCTACATGTCACTGTGTAATAGTTTCGCACCAAAGTTCAGCTCAGCGGTTCAACATTTTTGACAATAAAGTTGGCTTTAAACAAATAGCTGTCCGTTATCTAATCTGGGTTTCCTCCGAATATTCCCATCCCATTTTTTACATTCGAACATTTAGGCTGGGGGTGTGGGGTAAACAATTCCATGTCAAAATTTGGAATTTGCCGCCACCATGCAGTAGCACAGGGGCTCGTATCATTGCTTACAATTTACCAAGTGAAATCCTGCTGAATGGAATACTGTCCTCTCACTGGTTAAAAGAAAATGACATCCTGCATTTGTTTATAACTTATTTTCAGTTGGCCAATGAGAAAGGAGTATTCCATTCAGCATGTTGTTGTTGCATATTAAGCGGGTGCGATCAGCAGCGTAGGAAAATGGTCTGGCATTCGTTAACGGTATGAGAGTAAGCCAAACTTATGATACACATACAAAGTCGAATGCCTGAGCTAAACATCAGTACCAAAAATTTATTACGCTACACGAAATGTAGCTTGAAATATCCGTGTTTATTCTTAAATATGTCACGTGAGAAAGGAGAGAAGTGTCCTCCCTTGTAGTTATTATACAGTACATGTATGACAGGTAAATTGTAAGCGACAATACAAGCCCCTGTCTACGGTAGTGGCATATGGTAGTCGCTTACCAGAGGGCTTAACAAATTTAAGTGATCTTATATAAACTCACACCTGCATGAACTCGATAGGAAAATGGTTTATTTTCTCAGACATGGCAAGTATTATAATCGTTATGTATTTAATCCACAGACAGACTAGACGAAACTTCAGCATAGATGAAACCTGACCCGATACTCGTCATTTGCAGAACTAGTCACATGACTTCAAAAATCTCAAACGACGACATCGGAAGTCCAATAGTCACATGATATCAACTCCTTTTTAATTTTGTTGTACAAAAAAATCAATTATATTAAATGAAAGTCAGATACCTTTTGTAAAAACCAGAAGGAATCTATAATTGTCAACATATTTATTTCCAGAACAACGACAAGAAACCTGTCGCTGTCGCAGCAATCTGTCCAGTCCGATTCATCATACAGAGAGGATATGACAACGTTGTATTCACATGATATAACAAAATCCTGGTAGTTGTTCTCTGAATAAATATAGAGAACTGTGTGTTCTTTTGGGGGGGAGGGGTATTTTTATTACAACTAGTATACGACTTTCAAATAATATTTTTTATTTTCTTCTACAATATTTGACATGGGTTATTATTGAAAACACGTAACTACTGGATTTATGATGTCATGAACATGTAGGTTGTGAGATACATGTACTCGTGTGTCTAGCAATGCAAATCACAAGTACCAGGTCAAATTTCATCAATGCCGTAATTGTATCTCGTCTTTCAGCAGATTAAAGACATAACAATTTTAATGCAAGCAACTTCTGAGAAAATCAAAACTTTTCATATCGATTTCATGTGGGTATAACTCGATTTAACAACATTTAAGTTTGCTAGGCCATCTGGTAAGCAGTTACCCTTTGCTGCCACCATGTTGGCCTCTGTGATGCTTGACTGGTTTCATACTTTCCATGTAAGAAAAGATATGGAAATCAAGCTGTCTGTCAAACAAAGTCTACTAGATGAATCTAATCCACTGAGTGATTGGATTGACTCAACAAATATGTTAATGCCAAGCACCCAAATGATCTATACTGCAACCTTCGAATATTCTGATCAGACCTTGATAAATTTAATTCATGATCATTTCAGTTACAACTCAATTACGTAATGGTTTCCAGCTTCAGGTGGTGGCAGAAAATTCCCGAGTTTTTCCTGACTTTCTTCAATATTTGCAAAATTCAAGGACTTTTCACGGTCAGGAGAAAATTATGAATTCTCCCCAATTTTTCCCAATTTTCTCGGTAGTATGGGAACCCTGTTCTAATTCTAAAGACTACTTTCCAATGTGATGTACATGTCACTTTCCACAACAGTCACCTCTATTAAGGAAAAACCTCTCATTTCCAGGAATTCTCTTAATTTTATGTAAATTTTCCCTCCTATTAAGCAGTCATCTTTCTTGTCCATCCAAATCTGTACCATCTAATTGGTGGCTGCATTAAGTGATGTTGCACTGCATTTACTCCTACTAATTACAGAACCTTCTTGGAAATAAACCTAAGCATGGTCTATTCTGGAACTGAAAGTTATGGGGGGAAGTTCCCCTGTCTAAAAAAGATTGGGGGAATATTCTGAATATAGCAGGAATTTTACTGCAAAGTAAAAGCAGAGTTTGAAAATATGAGACATGTCGGATTCTGCTTCCCTGTCATTTAATTATTATCTTGAAATCAGCAACATGCATCTAAACAATCTCTTACAAGCCAACTTTTAAGGATGATTTCAGAACACTTATTTGCATCCACTGAATTTTTTTCACAAAGAGGAAGTATGCATCAGTCTCATGTAATAACAATATAAACAACAGATGATAGAATCTGCTTGTGGGTGCGAAATTTGCAGGTGGATAATCAATACAGATAAGCGCCCCTCTCCCTTTTTTTGGGGGGGGGATTTGTCCAAGGGCAAACATTTTACGAACATGAGCTTGTCAGAAATGAACTTGAGCTCATCCTAGATATCAGGCAAAGTGAATTTGTAAAGCCCTTGTCTACATTTAATAGGGTTTTTCTCCTCTTGTGGACTAGGCTGTCTAACATTTAAATTTGATGCAGAACCCTGAAACAGGCAGACTTGTGTATGTGCCTCTAAAATTGAGTTCATTTAACCCAGGGGTCTCAAGCACACATGTGGCCCGCCAAGCCGTAACCTGTGGCCCACAAAATGATTGGCATCATAAGGCGTCATGAGAGATAACAAAGGTGGTGCGACCCTTGGGTCATCGAAAATGCCCTCATGCAGCCCTCATGGTGGTTTGAGTTTGAGACCCCTGATTTAACCATATGACCTCACCTTGGTAGTATAGTAAAAGTAGTGCCAGAATCACGTGTATAGACCAGAAAAAGTCAATATGGTCAATAAACTTTATTCTTTTTTTCTCAAAATAATATCCTGTTTTTAAGAAATTTGATGACTAAAGAAACTGAATTTAAATTTATTTTATATGTACAATACCTAACAAGGCCTGGAAGAGCCGACTTTTGAAGATGCGGATGACTCTTTCTATGGCATTCTTCAGTGGTTTGTCCTGTGGCTTGGTCAGACGACTGTGATAATCTTCCAGTAATTCTAGGGCTCGATGTGCATCTGAAATTGACACAAAAATAACAAATTATTTTACTGTAAAACCTGCTAATAAAGGATACTCATGGGAAATTTAAATTTTGTCCTCTTTAAAAAAGGATTCAATTTGTAATAAAAAAGAAGGGGTTCTTTACAATTAAATGTAGTTGGGGGGAACAGTAAAGAGACTTTAATTATGCAATACTTACCTGTCACTATTTCACAGCTAATCTATTACTCATCATCTGTTTGATGTAAATACATCCTCCCAAAGAATGGAAAAAAGGCACACCACTCTATATGTTGCATAGTTATGCACAGACTGTACATATTACCTGTCAGCTTTTTCAAAGATGACGATTATTTAAGACATTAGAAGACTGCGGGAGGGGGGCATTCGGCAATAGTGACAGGTAAGTATTACATAATTAAAATTAGTTTTAAAAAAGCCCATACATATTAATAACTGCAATTACTTATCCTGTCCCTATTGAATAGCTGAATTTGTCAGTTTGGTGGACAGACTGATGCTCTCATTAAACTAATCAAAAACAAAGAAACTGAAATGTACTCACCATAGAGGGAGAGATCCATCTATAAAAGGTTGATATCTCTCTGAGCAACATGTTGTGCTGTAACAATGGGCCCCAGAGAAAAATGCCTGCACTCTGTTGTGCTAGAGAGCAGAGGTAAAAAGAGGAAAAGGTAGTATGGGAACTCCAAAAAGCTGCCTTCACGACATCCTCCATGGAGGAATGATTAAAGTAAGCTAATGTGATAGCAATCGCTCAAACCTCATGGGCTTTTAGCTTCATAAAGGAGAGGTCTCGGAAATGCCTAATCACACATATTTTAATCCAAATTTTGTTCTGGGACACAGAAAATCACTTACAAGGTAAACCCTCCATAAGCACACAATAGCTGGGCAGCAAATTCAAAGACTTGCCAGTCCTGCTTCAACCAACTGCTGACTGGGAAAATGTGTTGATCAATGGATCATTTTTGCTGTGCTGATATTTTTAATGACAGAATTCATAGGCAGAAAGACCAAAAGATGTATTGGTGGTCATAATAAGAGTACATAAAATGAATAACTTTAGCTTTCATTATTGTGTAGCTGAAAAAGAAGTTCATGCAACCTCGAAATAAAGAGATGTTGAAATTAAGACAAAATGCCCTTTGCAAATTTATAAAAAGTTTTTGGAGTCAAAAAACAAATTGACAAAGATTGTAATGAGATTCAGAAGAATGCTAAGTTGCTAAAACTGATAGTTCGGATGGGACAGTAGCCATGTGTAAGAAAGTGTGTGATGCCTGGCTTAGTGTTTGGAATAAGACCTTTCCTTGGACTGACAAAATAGTCTCACTCTGATGAACAAACAAGAGCTATGTCAATGGTATAAGGAATAGAAAATTAAACTCAGTGGCAACCACTGGTTCTTCTAATCTGCAAAGTTCCACATTTTCTGGGAGGGGACTGCAATTTTTGCTTGTAGAACTCCTAATTTACTAAAATAGGTGTCCTGGACTACTAGTTTTAAAATCCTAGTGAGAGCTCTGGGGCTCAATTGGTGAGGGACTGATGTGCTCATTTGATTGTGGTGACAATCCATCTGGAGATAGTAGCAGCCAAAATGTCTCTGTAGCCCTTAATTCATTAACCCCTGGCGCCGCGTTTATGCGGCAGAGCTCTGTAGCATCAAGGTCATGTATGACACAATAAAGTGGGTGGTATTATAGAAAGGTAGACAGATGTAGCTTTACGATGATACCAAATAATATGGATGTTCTAGTTGCACTACAAAATACAGAGTGAAAAACTTAACTTTTTGGACCTGAGTTTTTTCCAGCCGAAATTCGCCCAAGGTTGGAATCCGATTTTGTGTCTGGATTTTAGACTTTTTGGCCTCAGATCTAAGACAGACCGGTCTGAACTGCACACAGATAGGTGAACCTTTGCAAAAACTAGGATAAGATGGACATTTAGAAGAAAGAGTGGTCTCGACATGAATATGATGGGTCCATTAAGCAAAAAAGAAATCCAACTTTTACCCTTCTGCTCATGCTCAGGCGAAATAGCCAATGAAAAACAATGTTTCTAACACAACTAGGCATTAGGTTAACCTAAAATGTCTTGGAGGTCGATGTATTAGGATGTATTCAGAAATAGCCCCCAAAATGGGTTTCCTACTAGCATTTCAGGCGAAAATGACAGAAACCTCCAGGGGTTAATGAGTTAAGAGGGAGGAGGAGACCTTTCCTACCATTTCTCTTTGCTTGGAGGCATTAAGATAGAACCAGGGAGCATCCCCTACACAAATTTGACCAAGACTGGAGATCTTGATAGGTAGGGGAGCTACCAAAGGTAATTGATTTTTAGTGAGAAATCCCAGTTGGAAAAGAAGGGAAAGGGAGGCATAATTACCATTAAACTGAAGACAGTGTCAATAGACAAGGAATGAGCCTCATATTTCTGTCTTGCAGAAGTGACAGCATGTAGGAATGCAGTGTTGGCTGAAGTTTTGACAGGAAGCTTAACTCAATGGTTCATATGGGGCTTTGGTTAATAACCATAAAACACAAAAACAATTCCACGGTGATGGTTTTGGCAAACATCTACACAGTTAGCATCCATGAAAAAGAATGATAGGTAATATCTACATTCTGCGACATACCGAGTGGAATGCAAAAGGTCATATTGACTTTGCTCTGCTCTGGAGGAGGATATAGTCACATCAAACGGATGGTAAGTTTTCAGCACAAAAATAGATTAGCTATGCAACAGCAAAAGGATAACTAATTGCTGCTATTAAAAAGCAATTTACTGCGAACAAGCAATGCTTGAAACAATCACAATATCAGAACACTGGCAGGAGATTAACAGTCATTCCCACTGCTTACAAATTCTACTGTCTGTCTGAATCTCTACCCATCACTGACTCCTAATAAGTAACAGGACATTTTTAACTTAAAATTGGTTCTTGTGAATAAGTTACTTAACTTAAAGGCTTTAATACTTTTTTTTTTTTAAAAGGTGGATATATTTGATGGTAAACTAATCAGCATCAATCTCCAATTATGTGAAAAAAGAAAATGAGCAGCTTGTACTTGAGAATGAAATTTTGAAAGTAAAGCTAGATGTGCTAAATGAAACAAAGCTGATAATTGACAGTGCAGAGAACAAAACTTTTAGTGCCCAAAAGTCTGCAAACTACTAGAAAACGAAGGCAAAGAAACTACAGCAGCAAATAAAGAGTGGGGAAAGTCCTAACAATGATAAACTTAAGAATATTTCAGCAGAAAAAAACCAAGAGCTACAGAATCTGCAAGTTAAAGTTGAATTGCTGACAGAAGAGTTGAATGAAAAACACTGTACTAAAAATTCGGATGGCTCATACACTGACAGTGTGAGGCTGTGTGTGATTGAAATTGCTGCACTCGAAGTTGCGACTGAAAAAATCTCCCTTGTTATACAAGTAGTATCGCGACATATTTTTACACGCGAAATTGAGAAAAGTGATCTGCCCAACAGTACATCGGTGCAAACAATTGTCAGTGAAGGACACTACCTTGCAAAGGCTTACATAGCTGCAAAACTAGACACAGTGAGGTCTTGGGGCCTTAACAGAGATGGCACGACCAGAAAGAAAAAGAAAATAGTGGACACATGTATTACACTAAATAGTGGTGATGTAATAAGTTTGGGGTTTACCCGTGTTGCCAGTGAAAATGCAAAGACTATCCATGATGTGACCAAGAAACATATAACACAAATGGCCCAGTTGAAAAGTGAAACAAGCTTGTCTGCAGAACAAATGAAAAGGACTGCATCTGAATCTGTGCCAGTTTCACAACATAATCGAAACATGACCGAAGAAAAGGAAAATCCTCGAAAACGCAGAAAGACCAATGGAATCACTAAAATTAGCAATGAACCTGAAGAAGACTATGACTGCATTTCAGACATGCTGCCAGTCATAAATGAATTCGTTGATAACGAATACACTGCTGTGGCATACCAAGACCAGTGGTATCCTGGATGTGTAATGAAGTCATCTGGACCTGAAGCCATGGTAAAATTCATGGCTCCCTATAGGCAACCAGGATATTTTATTTGGCCTGCACGAGAAGACATTCAGTCTGTAAACAAAGACTTTGTGTTAAAACGTGGTTTCTTACCAGAGTGTGTAAATTCTGGCAGACAATGGTAATTTAAAGAACATGCTGAAATTGACTCTTTATTTAAACAATACCAAAAAAAATTCTTTTAAATGATGTGTGAAGAACTACTTTACAGACTAAGATGTGTTTCATCAACAATGAAAACAATTTAAACTCAATTATTTCAACCAAATGGCGACATTTATATTAAAGTAGGAAGTAAAATATGAGATTTTCCAATTATCATGACAATAATTAAACTTGAAATTTGATGCATAATCCATGATTAGTAAAGCCTTGGATTTGATACATAGTTACCAGCATTAACTTTATTAAAATTTCTATTTGAATGGTTTTGCTGTGGAGAAAAGAAACATTTTTGATTTAACACCATATATTAACATGTTGATGTGTGTGTTAGCACACAAAATGTTACAAACAAAATTTAAATATTGGTGAGATTTTTCTTGAAATAACTTTCACTGTTGTAAATGTACATCTTTAATAATTGCAGATACGAGTCCAGCATGTTATTTTACATAAAGCTGGAAAGTTTTATGAATTTATCATTAAAAATAACAAAATTACATCAATTTATGTCCAATTTCCTTTTTTTCTGGTGCCATGGATTTATCGCATGTGACAGTATTATTATAAGGAAAAAGGTGAGCAAATTGATAGAAAACTGGCAACTTTAAAATGTCATAAGTTTACTTCTAGTAGAGATATTTTCAAAATTTAAACTGTTCTATGCTGCTTGAGATGAGCTCTATCATTTAACAGTGTTTTAAAAGCAATTAAATGACAATGAAAAATTAGCTGGGGTTGCTATTTCTGGGCCTGAAATTAAGATTTTCACAGGCCCAAAGGAAAATTATATTAACATTTTTACTACATAAATTTCAGTGATCCTGGTATTCATTGAGTTGCAAGATTTTAGCAGGTATTTCCAGTCAAACTGGCCAAGTGGTTCTGGGAAAGTTGAAAACTGCAATTCTTGACGAAGGAGAAACACACAACGGACACAGGGCCATACCATAAATTTATGTGCCTTGTGGCCAAGTGAACCAATAACAAAATCATATCAATTTAAAATAATCTTTCAATATGAAAAACAAATATCTGAGCAAGCCCTTTTAAAGACTAATTATCAATAATACTAAGGTTACATTAGTCTTTATGTACAGATGAAAGAACATGTACGCCACTAATTATGCATACTATATCCCATAGTTTGCATAACCACATACTACTGGACTGACAGTGTACAACAATTCAGTGAGTTTATATTTAGTCAAGTCCAACCTTTTTTGTGTCTCCCTGCAAAAACAATGAAATTATAAATTTCTAAAGCTCTAATATCTAGTTTTAATATTGATAGATGCATCTCCTATGTACTTATTTCATAAAGACCCATCTTATCATTCAAAATATATGTCATTCAAGATCTATGTACTGTTTTGTTTAGGTGCAAGACAAGCACATGTTGTGCCATACATACTTCCTTTTAAGTCAGCATGAAATGCAAACTGCCTCAACCCAGATCTGCTGTCACATTATGCTCTGGCAGATCTGGGTCTATATGCTTTGTTAGGAGTAATCAATTGAACAAAGCAACATACAAGTAGACCCTGACCTGCATGTGCATTATGCAATGGCAGAGCAGGGTCTATGTTGTTTGCAGTTTGACTAATTTTTACACGAGTATGGATCATACACCAGTACATCTCCTAAGCACCGATTTTCAAATTAAAAACCAGGTTAGGATCAGGAACCAGATTAATACAGTACAGCTCACGGGATCTTTTTTAATCTCCACGCAACACAGTAGGGGTTGAGGGTAGAGAGGATGAAAAAAACCCACTACCTCCACACGTCCTGATGAAGCTGCCACAACAGCTCGCAGAGAATAGCCTCTGCACAACATGCCTCATCAAGTTCATTCTCATACCGAGTTTCTATATGTTGTGAAGACAAGACACATTCATGGACTTACTAAAAGTTCTGTGGGCAGGGGCACAACATAAATGTGTATGTGTGTGTGAGAGAGAGAGAGAGAGAACATGATAAAGATTTTACATTTTAAATTTAATTTACACCATACTATTTTTATATTATCTTTTTTTTTCACAAATGGTCACAAAAAGTCATCATAGATACAAGTAGATTCACAAATACTTTATAAAGATAGATTCTCATTTGCAAAGTAATAACCTCAGCACAACATAAGCCATCAATAAGGTATGTTTCCTTTCTCAACAACATGTCAATTTCATGTGCAAACTGATAACGTAAAAGCACAACAGCAGCTCTTCTGCAGGTTTGTTTTCTTTGTCATTATGTTGACAACATACTTGGGTTTAAGTGAACAATACACACTTTTTCATTTGCATAAGTATTTGCTGAATCATACTGCATAACACACAGGCTATTCAACTGTTTCATTCTGGTAAAAGAAAAATCAGTGGTATAAAGAAGAACTTGTGAACTAAATAAAGTGTAATCAAAACAGCTGGTATCAAACTTTAATATATTGTGACACTCACTGAGGAGACTGTTGCAGAATTTAATACATTTCAACTTATTAACATCTCACATCTCTAATTAGTTGGCATTATATTGATTATGCACTGACAAACCCTGCATCACATTTGACTAATTTCACCATAGCATTACTTTATACAAGTGCCAGATAGTCAGTGGAATTTTGACAAATGTACTGAACCTAGTAGTGTCATTACTAAGTAGATCTTGAATTACTTGATTGTCATGAGCAGTATGCTGAATTATATGTGTATGTTTATAAGTGGTAATATAGTGTTGATACAGAAATTTTCAATCTGGTACTGCATGATATTGTATTTGACAGCTGCTGAAGTGATACCAAGTCCTATGTAGAATTTGCAGGCAGTTTGACCTTGTCAATAAAACTTAAAAATATCAAATTTATCTTGAAGATTATCATGGCATGCTTTCTTAATCAGAAACAGTGTTATATTATTCTGTCCACTCAAAATAGCTCTCCAAGCAGTTTCTTTAGGTTTTGTTTCATTTTCAGTCCAGGATTCCACAGGATACAGTAGAAACCACTAAACCAATGTAGAGACCAAACTACTATTTTCTGAACTGGTTCACAGTACTACATACAAAACCTGATAAATAATACGCAAAAAATGTTTTTTCGCTCATATTGATTCATTATTGTACCATAATGTAGATAACAGTGATTCAACCACTCACCAAAATTGAGAACCTTAATGCTACAGAGTTAAGGGAAATGATAAAAGAAAATGGTATTACTACTATCGATTGGGCATTTATTTTGGCCTACAGTCATCATTACATTGTGTTACAGAAATGTGAATTTAACATCTATCATTTTAACCACACTGAGACAGTGGAAAGGATAAAGGGAGAAAGTGAGCAATAAAAGGCATCCAGATGTTTGTGAAGGGAGAACTGTACAGGCACATATAGCAATTATTGACAGAAAGACAGACAGACGTTAGGAATTAATCCCGTCTTCCACTTAATCCACTTTACTCATACCGATTGCAGATGACAACTCACTCTCCCTCTCCTACATAAGTTATCGTAATCAACTGCACTAAACATCAGAAATTTTTTGGTACATACTGTGGTGACAGTTTGACTGCCAAACTTCTGCAGTTTGCTGGCTCACCACTCACACCAGGCTAAAAAAATAAGGTTTCTGCATTCAAAGTTTTTCATGATTCTTATTAGGTTTTGAAGAATTAATTTAAAAAATAACACTAAAATGTTTATTAATGCAACCAAATTTTAGTTCATGAAACCACTCTTACCCCGTTTTTGAAAAAGACTTAACAGTTGAGAGAACAAACTGGGAGAGTAAGTTGGGTGAGAAGGAGAAGGGAGGAAGACAGGCAGAACATATCAATAATAAGGATTTTTTTAAGACTTCAGTCCACTTTTCAAAGCACTTTGAACATTTTGAGCCATCTAACATTCTTCTACCTAAAAAGAACTTTGCTTCATCTGAGCCAAATCAAAAGATTTCCCGAAATGTAAAAAAATTCTTAAACTCATTGATTGTTGCAGATTTTAATTGTGTTCATTGACCAACCACAGTGATTGAAAGATGATCTAAATGCAAACAGAACAGATGGGTGGACAGACTCAACTACGTATGTGCCCCTACCGAATCTGTCAAAATGTCCAGTGTATAACAATACCTGCAATTGCTATTTCAGTTATTTTGTTGTGCTCCAAGTGGCCGAGTGGTCTAAAGTGCTCACCGTTATGGATCACTGCCATCTCACCTCTGTCTGCGTGAGTTTGAGTCTCAGGTTAAGCGAATGTGGGTACATGAGAAAGTATGCCAGTAGTTTCGTGTGGATTGGTGGTTTTTTCCGGGGTTTTCCAAGGTTGTTCCTCCACCACTTATACTGGCCGACATGAATAGCCTATCTTGTGCTGAAAAATGGCGTTAAACCCTACAACAACATCAGTTATTTTGTCCTACCTCTGAATGCAAGATCATAAGTTTACATGCCAAACTCAGTGTCTCAAGCAAAGGTAAATTTTCCCAATCTATGCTTTTTTTCCCTCAGATATCCCAAGCTCCCCCCATATATGGTATATATATATATATATATATATATATATATATATATATATATATATATATACCATACCTTATATAACAACAGCTGATGCATGCCAAGCTTCCAAAAAGCTTCTGTAAGCCAGCATCTACAGAAACGATCATTTGTATGGTTGTGTTTGTGTGTGTGATTTATATTGTTAACATAGCTTAAAAAATTTTAGTCATATCGCTAAGATGTCGGCAGTGTGGCAGTTATAGTGATGTCTAGTACAGGGGCATCGTGCTGCAGACATGTAGTATCATGTCCCACCCAGTCACATTCTCCTGACACCAGGCCAACCAGTCCTAACACTAACCTCTTGATGCTGAGTGCCTAGCAAGGCAGCTGTTAGAATCATTTTGACTTGGTTGGAGGTTTGAACCTGCAACCTCCCACATCCGAGGCAGACACTCTAACAACTTAGGCCAACAGAGCAGAGATTATGTTTAATTCAGGACTACAACTCCTCAAAACATTGTGATATCATTTACTCACTTACAATGTTCAACACATGTTCACTGCTACTATTTGTATGAATCCTCTATGTACTCATCCATAAAGCCTTATGCATATTTCATTGTAGCAGTAAATAAACTGTCTAGTATTTAATAACATTTGTTGTCTAAGACAGCTCATCTTGTTGTTGTTGTAGGTTTAACGCCATTTTTCAGCACAAGGCAGGCTATAAATGGCGGCCAGTATAAATGGTGGAGGAAGAAGCCGGGAAAACCCCGGAAAGAACCACCAACCCACAAGAAGCTACTGGCAAGCTTTCTCACATATCCACATTTGCCGCGCCCGAGACTCGAACCCACACAGAGAGAGATGGCAGTGATCCGTACTGGTGAGCGCTTTAGACCACTAGGCCACTCGCGGCCCCCCAAGCTCATCTTGTAAAATGTGTGCATTATAAATGTTAAGTGTAGACGGCCTCATGGAAGATGTGTCACTAACCCCAAGCAGTGCTCCCAGGGAATGGATCAAACTGTATGGAGAAGAAATACGGGTTATGGGTCTAATTAAGGAAACAAATTTTTTTTTAAAAAACATTAGATATGTTATAGTGATTAGTCTATATAATGGACTAAGCACTTCAAACTATTGGACAAAACCAGCACAATTAGATGCATAAATTAATTTCAGGATTTTTTTTTTAAAAACCATAGGGTAAAAAAGTGCTAGGGTCAGCAATGAGAGACAGGGACACAAGTGGAAACATATCTTTTGGGAGGGTGGAGCCTAACAAAATGTTAAAATTAGCTGCCATAGTGGACATACTGGATGTCAGCTTGGTACTATTTTAATTTAGATAAAGTAGCTTTATTAGAAGTAGTGACAAGATATCAAAATGTTATGTGTATGATTGGCATCATTTTCATTTTGGCCCAAGTAAGTAAATCTATCATAAGAAGTCTATTGGTGAAAACCCAATGTGGATATAACCATTTTGGAGGCGCAGCGATAACAATATTTTCAAGACAGCCATCATGGTGGTCATAATGAGGGTTAGTCATTTTCTTTTATAGGACCAACTAGACACCATAAGAACTCGTCTGATGAAAATTCCATGTCAAAATGACTTTCCATTTAATAGTAGCTAAAACAAGATTTTCAAGATGGCAACATACAGGATATCAGATAACACCCTTTTAATTAAAGATTAGAAAAAAATGTTGTAAGAAGCCTATCAGTGAAAACAACATGTTGATAGCAGCATTCATTCAGGAGGTGTAGTGATAACAAGATTTTCAAGCTGGCCTCTGTTGTTGCAGCCATATCAGACACTAGATCTGCACCATTTTCATTTAGGACTAATTAAACATCATATGAGGTGTTACAGTGAAAATGCCAAGTCAGTATGACTTTTCATTCAGAGTAGATTGTAGTATATCAAGATTTCCTGATGGTTATTGTGGTGGCCATATTGGTCCTCACACTGGCACCATTTTCAATCAAGACCTACTAGACTACATAAGAAGTCATTTGGTGCAAACCTATTGTCAATATGACTTTCCATCAGGAGTAGTGATAAAATTTTCAAGATAGTCACTGTGTGGTGGCCATACTGGATAACAGATAGGCACCATTTTTATTTAAGATCCACTGGTCATCATAAGAAGTCTTCCATGTTAATAAGACTTTCTGTTCTGGAGAGTTCTGATATTATTTTCAAGATGGCTGCCATGGTGACCATGTTGGATATCAGATTGGCACCATTTAATTCAGGACCAACTAGACATTACAAGAAGTTTTTTAATTGAAAATTTAATGTTGATATGACCAATGGTGTAGGAAGAGCAGCCTTTACAAGATTTTCAAGATGGTTTATGTGGTGGCCATATTGGATCTCACATTGGCTTCATTTAAGACCAACTAGATATTATAAGACTTTCAGAGAAAACCTCATGTTGATATCATCATCCATTCCAGAGGAGCAGCCATAACAAGATTTTTAAGGTAGCCGCTTAGTCTTGGCATTTTCATTTAGGACCAACTAGACCATGGGATGAATGCGTGGTTTAAGTTTCATGGCAATCCTCCAAGTAGCTTTTTAGCAGGAATACCAATAACAAACTTTTGCTCATAAACGTATGGCTGGCGGACAAAAGAATATCTCATAAACTCATTCAGATCTATGGCCAGCAGAGTTAAAAACACCATAACTAGGTCAAATGCATGGTTTAGTAATGGTTGATGGTAAATCACTGTTGAGTAAGCCTGAACCAGATCCTGCACTAAAAATTTCTGATATACGAATGCCATTTGCACTCGCTTTAGCTTAAAAAAAAAAAATGGTAGAATCAATAAAGTGTCAAGAATTTGCAACAGATGCTTCAACAGCACAAGCTATTCTGGACGGACTGCTGATAATCTCATCACACATATGCACTGACATCATCCATCTGGGTAAAGTTGGTGATTACTTATCATGCATATGCTAACTTTTGTCTCGTACTTGCCCAAAACCATAATCCTTCTCATTTGTTCCCAGAACCAAGATAAACACAACTGATGGAACATTTATTATAATAAAAATGTTATATGTTCACATGGGTTTTCAGAACAGTCAGCTTGATAGCAGTACTTATCAATAAATACTGCCATAGTCATTAATGTTGCAACAGATCACAGGCCCAGAATTTAACATAAATTTCTTCATAGCCAGGAGGACAAGTAGTTGGCAAATTTACTTGTTATGCTGGATCTTCTCCAGTCCTTCCCATGAACACTGACTAGTGACAACTGCAACTTTACTAGACATCTGGCTATTGAAATCATGAAAACTATTAATCCAAAAGGAAATTCACTAGTTTCTGGCTAATAACAACTACTAATTTTGAGCCCTGTATCACAATATGATTTCAGCTAGCAGTACTCACCTTTAATAAGATTTAAGGAATTTTCAGCCCCATAAAGTTATACTGATTATCACTGAATGACAAGATTTTACACAAGCTGATGAACTCCCCATTTTCTTACCTGGTACCCCACACACACACTGCCCGCATTTTTCCTATCCTTATAAATCTCGCACACAATAACGGACGAGATTTTCTGTTCTTCAAATATGCCAATATAAGAATCTAACTTCACTTGTTTGAGAACATTAGACACAGAGTCTGCCATTTTATTTTACTGTAGTCACTAAAGAAGTTAATCAGTGTAGTAAGACAATATATCCCCATTAGGCCTCTTCGTGCGGCTGCAAAAGTTCAGTCTTTGCTGATCACCATAAAAACACTTGCACCAACTAGAAGGACATTTCTACTGAATATAAGATGTTTCCATTTTACTACATGATATAAGGATAATAGCACCACATATAAAGAAAAGTCTGCACATAATATAAGGACATAAGTACATCATATAAGGAAGTCTGCACATCATATAAGAATGAAAGCACCGCATATAAAGAAGTTTGCACATCATATAAGGACGAAAGCATAGCATATAAAGAAGTTGTACATCATACAAGGATATAAGTACATCATATAAAGAAGTTTTTATATCATATAAGGACAAAAGCAACACATATAAAGTTTGCACATCATATAAGGACAAAGGCACAGCATAAAAAGAAGTTTGCACATCATATAAGGACGAAGACACCACATATAAAGACATCTGCACATCGTATGATGAAAGCACTGCATATAAAGAAGTTTGCACATCATATAATGACAAAAGTAGATTAAATAAAGAAGTTTGCACATTATATAAGGGCAAAAACACCACATATAACGATGTGTGCACATCATATAAGGACGAAGCACATCATATTAAGAGGTTTGCACATGATATAATAAAAATTATCATCTTAAGACAACTCTGGCATTCCATAGATTAGACCTTCAGATAAGTGTGTACACCTTTTCACTGTAATCCTCTGAGAAGTTTAGGAGTAGCAATAACAAACAAACTGGTGCTAACAGACAGATGGATGACAAACAACAAGCCATCCTGGTCTATTCAAAGTAGAGCTGAAAACTGCCCCTCCATACCAACTGTTATGATGGAAAATGTACTAAAGAAAAGTTACAAGTCTTTCCATCCCTGTAACTAACACTCCCAGTTCTAGCACTGATCCCCATATTATGGACTAAAATATCTTAGGGTTAACTGACCAGTAGAATTCTTTGCAAAATCCATGAGGATAAGAATCAGAATACAAAAATAAAATATACTGACAAATTATTCATATTATGTACACACAAAATATGTTTGTGTCTGGTTGTCTAACAGTCCTTTTCTCATTCAGTCCTTTTCTCATTGCAGACCTAGCACTTTCCCCATAAAAAAATTCCTCAAACTGATTTGTGCACCTAGCTGGGCCAGTTTTTACTAAGTACTTTTAAGCACTTAGTACATTATGTACACTAATAATTTTAAATATATATAATGTTTAAAAAAAAAAAAACATACCTACCCAAATTTTAAAACCAGTGGAACAGGAAACATGCGTATTTTTTATTTTGGCCTTAGGCAATCACTTTAACTAGTCCACATGTTTAACGTTTGCTGAATGATCATAAAGTCCACAAATTCTGCAATAAGCCTGACAATGTGCTCAATTTGAGTGTGGTATCACTCTCACATTCCTTTTCTCAAATCTATAAAGCAGTGTTGATATGTCCTTTTTCTGATCTGACATGCTTTGAAATTAATAAAGATCCATGCGCTCTAACAATTTTGTGTCAGATAACATCCACAAGTCACAACATAAAAAACCTGTTTTACTTAACATCTGGAGCCATTTTCTTTAAATGTACAAACTGGTGTACTATCGAAATATATTACAGTAAAACCTGTTATGAGAGACCGCCCCTTCTGCCAACAAAAAGCGGTCTCTCAAGACTGGTGGTCTTTCATAGCAGGTTTGTACAAAAATACGTTTCCAAGGTCCAGTTTCAGAACAATTTCAAGAAAAATAACCACAATCACTGTACATATATTCTATTCTTTATTAGTAGTTGTTGCTAAAATATTGTATGCATTCATCTAAAAACAAAATTATATTGTAATAAAGATATACTTCTATCATTAAACATGAAATCACATTTACATTTGAAGATCACATATTTAGCATATGAAATTGTTTCTGAATTACTTGTTTTCCTTTATAACAACCTAAATTTGTTTTACCAACGTTTAAACCGCTTTTTTGCAAGTGATCTGCACTTTTTCACTTCTTTCAGTCACAATAATTATTTTCTCCAGCATTAAAATTGGTCTCTTTTTAGTTGGAGGTTCGGCCATTGTTATTAAAATTCAAGGTGTTAAAATTATTAGTGCTCAGTTGTAATATCGAACGTAAAGACGGTGGCTGTGGGAAAATATGAAAAATCTATACATGTGCATTGCATACCTAACAATTAATATAAAAAAAACAACAAAAGAAACCCCCAAACAATTATCTCATCCAGAAACAGGACCATTTACTCAGTGACAAAAGTCAACAGCTTCATTAAAAGATGACATACAGGGATTAACTCTGTAAGCAAAGTGTGTAACCCGGTCGCAGCAACTTGTATAGACAGCTTTGTGATTTGGATGTCATCATTTAATATGGCGGGGGAGAATAAACATAACAAGTCTTGAGCACTATCAATCGAATCCCACAAATGATTTTCTCTTGCTGGTTTAATAGACAATGACCTTATTCACCCCCGGCAATACCGATTAACTCGAGACAAACATCATACGCAGCCACTTTGTCACTTCAACAGCATTTCATGACATGTACATTAGCCTGGTTTACGGACTGTAGTATCTATCACCGGTAACAACAATCCTTTTTTTTAATATTCCTTTTATGTTTGTATTTGATCAGAACAATCTATACTAATCAAGCGGTTGTTGTAATAATTGATTACATAAAGATCACTGGTGTCTGTCTGTTCTCGCGATACAGTCGTCATAGGGATGACAGGTCCTACAACGGCCGGGAAGCAAGTTAAGTGCATGAATAATTAGTCTGGTTCCCTGCTCTGTATGCTTTCTGCGTTCCTCACCCCTATACGAATAACGGAGAACAAAACAGGGAGCATACGAAGCAGGGAACCAGGCTAGTAAATAATCTACATATACTTTAGTCTGGTTTACGACAGAAACTGTAAATCACTATAAGCCTAGCTAAAAAAAATTCAGAGATCGGTAGCCAGCCTATTTTTTATTTTTATTTTTTTTTATATTTAGAACAGTATGAGTGGTCGTTCTTATAGGGATTAAATAAAGGTTGGTGGAGTTTATCCTCGTTTTTTTTTGTGGTGCGGTCGTTCATAGCAGTGACGAAATGCATATTTTGCCAAGAAATCGCGGTCGCTGGTCGCATTCAGCAGGTGGTCGCTCATAGCAGAGCGTTTATAGAATAAAATCGATCCGTGCATTACGATTGTGGTCGTACATGACAGGTGGTCGCTCATGACAGGTTCTACTGTATCAATATAATGAATCTGTAAGACAAAGTTTCAAATTAAACAAACCCGTCTGTTTTCTTGCAAATGTGTCATACAGTTGCTCTAAATAGAAAATAAGTACAAGTAGGTCTAGGATGGACAAATTTACTCTTACGCCATTCTTATGCAGATTTCTGCTTTAGAATATCATGAAATTTATACGATGAGTGGGATTAATGAAAATTATAATAAAAATGACAGACTCAAGTTTGTATTGCTTTACTGTTATTTTTCTTTAATGGGCCTGAAAAGCATAATCCATATCCAGGCAAGTGTAAGATGTAATTAGGCAGAAAAAAGCGTAATGATTATACCAAATGGTTGGCATATATGTATTGTATACAATTATGTTGTTTCTGAAATAAAAATAGCTATTTCCACTTTCCCAACCAATCAACCCAACCCCCAACCCCCAACCCCCACATGCACACAAAACAAATACTGACCACACAAACTTACTTTATAAAATCAAATAATGAAGTAAAACATCTACGGTTCACTTTCAGAAAATGAAAGGGAACCAGAGGCTCAAGTGGGCCTGGTTCTGCTCCCCAGCTTACTTATGTCTACTTACCAGGTGTCTATTTCACTAAGCAGACTTGTGTAGTGTTGAATAAGCACATTCTAAGTAAATTATCTCCAGAACATTGTATCATATTGATTTTACCTATTATACTATAGTGTAATAAATATTCTGTCTAGATGTAAAGGCATAATTAATATGCACTGTCTCTTGCCTATAATCAATGTCATTTAAGATCTTTAAAGGTTACATTTACAGGTACATCTTTTATTTGTAAAACTGCTGAGATTATAATTTACATGGGACTTTTTAGGCCAAAGGGATTCATTACCTTTGGCCATTAAAACTAGAAGTGTTTCATTAGAAACTCATATTGGGGTATTCTTGTTATTAAAACCAGAAATAAAAAAAAAATAAATTCCTAATAAAAATGTGTAAATAATGGCAATGAAGAAATGAAATACTATAATAATGCAAAAATGTATTAATGCAATACCTAACACACAGTACATTGTTGTTAAAAACGTTATTTTTTACGTTTTTTTATTTTTTCCTAAAAATCTTCGTTTTTTTTATTCATTTATTGATTTATTTATACTAATTTGACCAAATCCTGTCCTGAATTTTTTTATTTTCTCACGCTTGATAATGTTGCTGCTCGTTCAGATGCTAATTCTTGGAAGAAAATCAAAATTTTGCATTTTCCCACGGTCGGTCGGTCTATCGAAAATGTTGCTCGTCACAAGTTATGCAAGTTATAGCGGTGTCAGTGTTGCAACTCGCAAGTGTCCCTTTGAAGTTTGGGAACAAATATCATTATACTGGCGCAGATTACGCATAGCAGTAATGTGAACTCGTAGTAGAGGGATGGCCAACTTCAGCGCCAAGTTTGAAGCGCAAAATATGTTTGCTGCAGTCTCAAGTGACGGCAGGGGTCAATCCGCGCGGGGGTAAAAAACGACCACATGCGGTGACAGTCTATCGCAGTGATGTCCAACCACTAATTTACCATCTGTTTATAGGCCTAGTTGTCTACGGAAACATCTTTTATCAACTTTTTGGTCAATATTCCGCTTAATAATCGTAGCATTTCTTGGAAAATCGATTTTCCTGCTGCGACAGCTCGGGCTGTAGGCCGAGCTGCCTGGGCTACATAACAATACTGGCTCGTGCTGAAACCTTACATACACAACTATCGGGCAAGTAGCGATTGTCTATAGTAAATTATGAATTTAATATAAATATTTCTTGTGTATAGCCGTTAAAATGCCGAAAGAAAAAAGTGAAGAATGGAAACATGTTTTAGTACGAGATGAAAAAGATAACGTCACTTTGAGCAAAGTTAGTTGCATTTACTGTAATAAAGAATTTCACGGTGGTGTTGTACGTATAAGAGGTCACCTACTTGGAGATCCAAAGTTTGGCATCAGCAAATGTTTCAAAGTTCCATGTCAAGTGCAGCAGGCCTTACAGAAGCAGCAGTCAGTGAGACTAGAAGCGGAAGCGAAAAAACGAAAACTCGACGCACTGGATAAAGCCACAAAAGCCGCTAGTAGTTAGGCAAGTGAGAAGCAGATGTCGTTACCCTTTATGTTTGCGAGTGCTACAAAAAAGGATGCAGACAAAGCTGTCGCTCGTTTGTTTTATGCCAGCGGCATACCTTTCGCTATTGCCGACAGTACTTATTTTAAGGATGCAATAACTGCCATGGCAAAATGTGGTCCTCACTATAAAGCAAAAAAAACAGAATAAAAATTTCAACTGAAATGCTAACTGGGGAAGTACATCAAGTGGAACAATTTATGGCCTCTTTTAAGGAAGAAGCCGTCAAGCACGGACTTACGCTTATGTCTGATGGTTGGACAAATGTGAAGAACAAGCCCATTGTTAACTTTCTTGCAGCTACTGGTGACGGCTGTATTTTTCTCAATGCTTTGGATACTTCCGGTGAAATCAAAGACGGATCGTTTATTGCTGGCGAGATATCAAAGTGCATCGAATCGTATGGCGTGAAAAGTGTTGTACAAGTTATTACGGATCGTACATCAAATTGTGTTGCAGCTCGTAAGATGTTACAGCAGCAATATCCTAATATTGTTTTCTCGCCATGCACGACTCACTGTCTGGATCTTTTACTTGAAGACATAGG
Source organism: Megalonaias nervosa (assembly GCA_016617855.1). Taxonomy (NCBI): domain Eukaryota; kingdom Metazoa; phylum Mollusca; class Bivalvia; order Unionida; family Unionidae; genus Megalonaias; species Megalonaias nervosa. The sequence continues at coordinate 23,321 of JAECUM010016583.1, read as the reverse complement.
GAAGCTGCCATGTATAGATAGTGTAATTACTGATTCTAAAGATATTGTCAAATTCATCATGACTCACCAGTATTCCCAAGCATGTTTTCGCAATCATTCTGAGCTAGAGCTTCTAAAGCCCGGCGAAACAAGATTTGCTACTCACTTTATTATGCTGCAACGTTTGAGTACAGTTAAGGATGCTCTGCAGGAAACTGATAAGTCTGAGTACAAAAAGTAGCTAAATGATGCAGTTTATAAAAAGAAAGGCGAGGCAGTCACAATCATGATTTTGAATGGAACGTTTTGGAGCTCGGTGGAAACAATAACTAAAGTATGTGAGCTGATTGTTGAGCTACTGCGACTGGCTGACGGAAAAATACCTTGTACAGGAAAAGTATATTGGAAAATGTTCCAAATCGATCAGTCTGTGGAAGCTGCTGATTTACCACCAGCACGAAAAAAAAAACAAATTCGCCAGTTCGTTATGGACAGATGGAAAATGTTACATACAAATCTACACGCAGCCGGCTTTGTGCTCGATCCCGAGTATTCTCATTTTTCCCAACATCAAAATGAAGAAGTCATCGCAGGCTTTCACACGATGATAGAAAGAATATACCGTGATGACGTTCAGTCGCAGGTGAAAGCCGTGCAACAGCACGCCGTGTATCGTGCAGGACAAGGATTATTTGCTCGACCGATGGCGGTTGCAGCTGCTAAAGAAATGCCAGCATACAGGTGGTGGATGTCATTTGGAGCTCACGTTCCGGAGCTGCAACAAGTTGCGGTTAGGGTCTTAGCACAGGTGACGTCCGCCTCCGCCTGCGAGAGAAACTGGTCAACATTTGAGTTTATTCATACGAAAAAGCGAAACCGTATGCAGTGCAAGAGAGTGCGAGATGTAGTGTTTGTGCATGCAAATCTTCGCCTAAAGGCAAAGATGGACAATATCAATTATATGGAGGAAACCATAGAGTGGTCAGATCAGTCAGATGGTGATAACGATGTTGAGTGAAATTGATTTTTGTGTTGCATAAAAAGTACCTGAACGTTTTTTAAACGGTTTTTTTTTCTTTTTTTATTTTTTGAAGGAAAAACGCAGTTTTTTTTACGTTTTTTATCTTAATTTTAACGTTTTTAACATCTATGACACAGTACAAGTGATAACATATGCATGACAAATATTTCTGGCACGTTAACATGGCTGTAATAGCAAATGTCAAACCATTATTCACCAAACATCTGCACTAGGATATTTAGTAACTTTTTTGAAACAATTTTCTGTTAATAAATTAATGTATTTTTTACCAAACAAAAAAATTTATCAAAGGAAAATACATAAAACATAAAGAAAGTACATGCAAACAAATATTTCTTACTGGGTAAAGAATTTCTGATCATTGATTACAACCTTGCACACAGCTTATGCTAGCTTGCAGATGTACATTTTCTCTAACAGTATTTGTACTTTTTGTTCAGTTATAAATTACACGTTATTCACTTCAATTCCAAAAGGTATATTATTTTGTTAATTTTTATAATTGCTCTATTGAAAACTATACATCTTGTATACAAAATGAATTTTTTGCTAGTTTTGCATGGGGAAGAACTCGAAACCATATTCTTGACAGTCAATATCATAGGTTACATCCCCTTCTTTAACAACGTGAGAACTATTTCTAACTACTTTGAATTTCATTAATATCTTGTTCATTGAAAATCTTAATGCTTTAAGTATAATTCCAATTGTTATTAATTAACCAAACTTTCTGCAAACTGACTGGATATAAACGGTCACATGATACTGATCAAGAATGTTTTATACATCAGTAAATTCTATGGCCTATTTTTGGTTCCCAATTTCCAGGTAATTTTATGTGAATCTTCATCCATAGCAACGCCTTACACCATAATACCATGATTTCCAACCAAAATTTACAACCCCTGATTAAAATCGCCCATTAAAAGTTAAAACAATATAATAACTGTAGTCATTCCTGCACTTCAATACAAACCACTTTTGCCAATGAAAGCATACAGTAGGCTTTACATGCCAATCTTCATAATTATCTGCATTGTGCCTCCACAATATGTTCCATCAGCTGTTATTAAAGGCCAGGGTTGTCTGAAGAGCAAGGGATCTTACTAAAAGTGGATACTATTTTTGCTTCTGAAAAATCTAAATGCGTAGAAATCAAGAACAACGAATGATATAACAGAAGCCAGAAGCAAGCGTAATGCAAAAAAAAAAGGAACAGCCTGGTTTAAACAGCATCAACCAATTTATTTTTATTGGAAAAAATGATCATAACAAGCCCCATAGATCAGTGGCATGACCCGCTCTGACACTCTACCCTATATTACTATAGAAAGAATCGATGACTCTTGGCTAGCAAAAGATGGGGCTATCTATTCTGTTGCAGAGAAGAGGCTAATGAAAGAAAATGTGGAGATAACAAAAATGAATACTTTGTTGATGAAATCTGATGATATGATGACAGAAAGGAAGTAAATGGAATTATAAGGAGGAAATGAGCAGACTATTTACTTTGTGTGTGTGTGATTGGATCTTTAACGTAGCTTTAACAATTTTTCAGTCATTTACTTTGTGAGTGATTAGGTAAAATTTACACATTGATAAATACCCAACCATGATCATTTAATTCTAGTTTATTTATTCAAAATCGGATCAAAAATACCTTTAATGATAACAATTTCTGCCAAGCCGATTCAAGATCACCTCCTTGATATGTTTGAATCTCATTCATTCTAAAACTCCTGCAAGACCCTGCAACCCTATTTCCTTTGAATATTTTGAACCAACATGTATCCTGTCAATTACCCTAATGTATCTTTTATTATCTAATTACCCATTTATACACTCCATTTATATAACCTGATCTGGAACATTCATAAATTATCATAAATTGTCTCATCAATGTGTTTTTGTACTTTATCTCCCATTGATAGTAAAGCTTTTTCATACATAACCTTCATCATATAACCTTATTTGTGGCACTATATAGCCTTACAGTGCTGCTGCACCATAAAATCCACAATGAACCAAAAATTTACCTTTCAAAAGTCTGTCATTTGTTTCTATAACACCTCCATGGCTTCTAAAACAATAGAAAGTGCTTTTTACTCTCCATGAAGGAAAAACATCAGAGACAAATCCTTCTATATTTCACAACCCTATTATGGAAGTTCTCTCCAAATTTAATAACTATACAAAAATTACACTGACAGCTAAAAAGTTGGCAAAATGGCTGCTGCAGCTTTTATTAGTGGAAATTTCACCACAAAACTTCACTTGACTGATGGTACATCAATATTTTCACATAGCTACCAACTCTCATCCCATCTCATCTACACCTGTGACCCCTGCTGGGGCATAGGCCGCCAACAAACTCTCTCCAGCCATCTCGGTCTTGAGCAAGTCTCTCCAGCTGTCCCCACGTGTGGCCTGTCTTCTTTAGGTCCTTCTCCAGGTCCCGCCGCCAGGTGTTTCTTGGCCGGCCTCTCTTCGTTTTCCCCTGTGGGTTCCAGGTGAGTGCTTGCCTGGTGGTACTGGATGCAGGCTTACGGAGTGTGTGGCCTATCCATCTGCAGCATTGTCGGAGAATTTCTTCCTCTGCAGGCTGTTGTTTTTTGTGTTCGCTGCCATAGTTGTTCATTACTGATTTTGTCTGGCCAGCGAATTCAGAGGATTCTTCTGAGGCAGGTGTTGATGAATGTCTGGATCCTATTCATATTGGTTGTGGTGGTTCTCCAGGTCTCAGCTCCGTAGATAGCTACCAACCCCAGAGTACAAAAATACTGACTGCTTATGACAAAAATACTGATTTTCAGGAACAAAAACTGATTTTTAAAACTTTAATGCATATGTAACTATTTGCAACATCTACAACCAACAGTAAAACAACTTAATTATTTAGTGTCAAAGTTCCATTCGGGTGCCCAGTCAGGAGATGCAAGAATGCAACACCCACTCAGACACAGGCTGTTTATGGGAGCTTTTTCCACACATTGCTTTTTCAATCATTTTCAATTCCATTGTGCCATCTTTCACTGATGATCTTAATTCTGTGCAATGTTTCCCTTCTAGAAAAAGTATGCAAAATAAATCGCCAGCAACACTAGTACCTGAGGAAGGTTCATTTCTAAAAGAAATTGAGTAAACCAAACTTTGATCAAAATACATCAAGGTTCTCTCTGGCATTTATAATCATCGCAAGTTCAGGCTGAGTTGTTGATGATGATACAACAAGCTGATGTTTATTAGCCTTTTCGTTCTGTTTTATGTCATTGGTGCTTCCATCACCATTAGTAAAATCACAATTACACAATTTGGAAAATGCAAGGTTTTCTCCTTTACTAAGCAATTTCACAAATCTAAGCAGGACAGCACAGCTGTCCTTCCAGTTCTGTTTCTTTTCCTTGCAGGAGAAAATTCTGAATCTTCTGCTTACCTTTTCAACATGATTAGAAGTTGAATACTAAAAAACTGAGATACAGTGACAGTGGAAACTGTCTGCGCAATCCAATACGGTGATTAAAGACATGGCATGGTAGCCTTGATTTCAAATGAACCAATCTTATTTTGGAACTTGATATCCCAATATCAATGCCAAACAATTACTCTCAGAAATGGAACCAGGTGCAACAAAAAATTGCAAGGAAATTTTTATTAATTTTTTTTAAATAAAAAAACAGATTTTTAACAAGAAAAACGTACAGCCATATTTGGGTCCAAAATACAGGACAAATACAGGAAAAACAAGACACTTGGCAGCTATGTTTTCAGCAGAAATTAGGACATTAGACTTCACCCTGAAATATACTGAAACCAAACATATTTCAAATTCTATCATTTTCTCTGATTTACTATCAGTAATTCAGTTATAACATAATCAGAAGGTAGAACACCCACTACTGACCAATATTTTCATCAAAAGTACCAAGCAGAGTACCTCTCACAATATAGTATACTACTGGTTACCTAGCTAAACCAGCATTAATGGTAATCAAAGAGCTGATCACACTGCTAAAATAGCTCCATCTCAACAACCAACTGATTTTAAAATACAATATACTGATTTTAAACCTGGTCAAAAAATCCTTATTTAGTAAGTGGCACACATCAGGAATGACGCTGTCAAAAACAAGCTCCATGTGACCAAACCAACCTTTGGCAAACAGTATATAGTAAATATGTCTTATATTTTAAATTTCTTGAAAGAAGTTAATATTTATTGTAAAATACAGCTTGTGTGCAACACATTCCACTATAGTAATTTTAACCAATATGTACATTGCTAATCACTTTAAAATATCTTATATTGTCTAATTATACTTTGTTCACGCCATTTACACTGATTGGGTGCTTTTGTGTATTGTCCTCGCCATCTCACCATTATGTTTTTTGCACTCTCATCACTGTTTGGTAATAAACCCCCTTTGATACAGAAAATTTATCATATAACCTTTTTTTGTGGTGCTATATAGCCTTACAATGCTGCTGAGCTGTAAAATCTACAATCATTTAATCAACAAGATATTGACGACATACTCACATATTTCAACTCTATTCAAAATCAGATCAGAAATATGGATTCCTGACTAGTAACAAGCACAGCCAATCAGATGCAAGATACATCATTAATATGTGGTTCTCTCTCATTATCAAGCTTTCGATCTCAATGATAAACATATATGACATATACAAAGATTAATCAAAGTCAAATCAGAAACATGGCCTTAGTACATGTATTAAAAAGCACTGCCCGTCTGATGCATAGGACACATTATTACCAAGCAAACATCTCATTCATATTTGAACTTTTGAGAGATGCTTATGATTTAAATCTATATTCTAAGTCCGATCAAATCAGATGAAAAACATCGTCTTCAGAGTGGTAAAAAGCAAATGCTAGAGACAACGAACACTTCACCATACCATAACTTATTAATCCAATGAGAAACGTTAACATTTTGTTTGTACCCTACATCCGATCTCTGTTACAGTAAGATCAATTACATTACACCAAAACAAGTATTAAAGAAATGGATAAAGATGTAGTTCTATATGGATACTAAATGATGTTGACTTTTTGCACACATTTAAAAATAAAGTCAAAAAAAATAAAAAAAAATAAAAAAATTTTGAGACCCGACTTTTCAAGGCCAAAAATTAAAGGTTTTGGAATTGTAGTTTGTGTACAGAATTTAAAGCTTTGGGCTTGGATCAAAATAAGACCAGTCCAAACTGTACATGGACAGATTAAACTTTGCAAACTATAGGATAAGTTCGAGATTAGGAGTAAAAAATAGCCACAAGAAGTCCAACTTTCACCATTCTGTACTAGAAATAGGCAATAAAAAATGCCTATTATATACTAAAGCATCTGGCTTAGTGAACATCTCTTGGAAACAAATATGTTTGGATGCACTAAGAAGTAACACCCAAAAAGACCTTTCGGCCTTGGAGCTAATAAAAAGGAGAACAGTGCGAACTGCACAAAGAACAGATGAACTTTCACAAAAAGTAGGATAAGTGTGAGATTACGATTAAAAATGGGCCAGGTGATGAAAATTATGACTTAGTTCTATCTCACCCTTACACATATGCATCCACAAAATATTCAATTGAAAACATCTTCCATGCACCTAAGCATTCAACTGTTTCAAAATCTCTCGGACACAGACAGATGTGCCTCAATGCATTCAGAAGTAACACCAAAAATGTGTTTCCTATCCGCATCACTGGCACAAATGAAAAGAATCTCCAGGGAACAAGAAGTTAAAATCACTAAACCTTTTATGGCAGGTAACCTAAAAATACCAAGGATTTGTGCATCAACTTGGAGATGGACGGTGTAGTGGCAGTTTAGAGGATTCAGTATTATAGAACTGACCTACACATTTTTCAATAGAAGGAAAGCTGAAAAAACAGTTTTCTGTAAGCCTTACTGGTTATATGTAAATGTTGATGTTTATCAAGCAGTCACATCTGGATGGAATTTGACACTAAGAATTTGACACTACTGGTCACAACTGACAGATCTGTGTTTATAGGCTAGTCACATGACCAACATAACTTGATATCTACTGTATGATTACTATATCCTAGGCTTGTATACATTTACTATACCTTTACATGTATTACTGGTACACTCCAATCAAGCTGGCTATGCTAAATACAGTGCATGTACTAGTACACTACAGCTGACCTTGAATATACAAGCATATTGCTTTTCTTTCTTTCTTTTTTCTTTATTGTTTTGTCCATTTGTCATGACAGAGATGGGAATACAGCAAATTGTAGATGATAGGAAATATTCCCAGACTCTAACTTAAGGTACCAATGCTCATGTACAGTGACATGACCACACACAAAAAAATCAACAAGTCAGAGATTAATATAAATGCAGAAGCACATGTTAGGACACCACTTGGCCAGTGCACCAATTACATGTAACTAAATAATTTATACTACTAAGGGTGTCCAAGGGGTAGAGGGTAGGTATTGAAGATAATGTTTGGCATACTACTTCTGGTTCAGTATTTTGATTACTAAACCATAATCATGAATCTAAATATATATAATTGGGGATATATCAATATTTTTTTTCCTGCTTATAGTTGCAATATTTATGATCTAGGTTGTGTGCACCCCCATTCCATTAAATAGATTCTTCCTGGTATGTAAAGACTGACATTATACAAAAGTATTTTGTTACGTCCAGAACTGTACAATGAAACATCCCTTTGAATTAAGGAGTGCCCTGTCATAAGACATTTGTAAAACCTGTTGATCCGCACCCTTAACAATTAGTGGGAATATTGTAACTGACCACATTTATCACATGTTGTTTGTCTGTCTGTCCCTATATACATGACAAAGCTTTAAACTACCTTCTTTCAAACTTTGTAAAGGATTTTACTGAAAACTTTGTAAGCTAAACAAGTGGTTGGCACAGACCTTTCTCCTCAGCCTTATTTTCAGGTGATTTTCATATAGAGGTTTTAATGACTGAAACTCAACCTCACATGTAAGTGAAAATCTTTCACGTTGTAATCTACTACCATCTCCTGTCCATTAAAACCTGTGCAAATAAACCTCATGAGTTTGTCAACAAATTAAAAAAAAAAATAGAAAATGAAAGAAAATAGATATGGCATGATGAAAATCTTTTAATCTTCCGAACAGTTAAAGCAACAAGCACATTCCACTATCAAGTGCAAGTGGAACATCAGTTTTAAATATTATATAAGTGTACCAATGAATCAGTCCTAGCTGGTGTGGCAAGTACCATGCCATATATAAAACTAAACATAAATTTCATACTCAGAAAATCATAAAAATGTATGTGTATAAAACACATGCAATTAAAATCTATTTTGTGCCAACTTATATGTTTTTTTCCAATGAAAATAATTCCTAGATATGTGACTTAAACACAATGCTGATTTTACTATTAAACACAATGTGCTAAACAAAACTTTCAACTGAAGCCTTGACTTTAACTGTTCCCTCTTTTCCTAAACTGGGTCTGTTCTAAAACATCTTTTTCTATTTTTATGAAAAAAGGTGGAATTTTACAAATATAGGTAGATGTAATAAGTAAACAAGGTGGTGTTTACAAAAAAGTATGGAAGATATTTGTGCATTTGGGTGAGTTTTGGGGTGATGTATTTGAAACTTGCATGAATTCTGCAATCATTCGTACTTGAACAGACAATGAATAAAAGATGATAAAACCTTCTAACGAATGTACAAATAAAATTTCTCATCTACCGGTATCATTCATACTTGCTTATGAATCATGTCCAACTCCAAACAATACAGACCCTGATAAGCCACTGCACAATGCACTGGCATACCAGGGTCTACATGTATTTTGCTTGTTGTACTCATAACAAAATGATCTTGATCTGCCAGTACATTATGCATTATGCTAAATGACAATTTTAAATAAATTCCAACATAAAGCTGGCCAACATCACGTGCTGATTAGTTCAAAGTTTCCTCTGGCCTTCCCACCAGTGTTAGATGTTGGGTTGGGTTGGGACCTCAGAACATATTCCTAATTAAAGGTTTAACTATGCTGAAAACAGCTGGTAATGACAAATGGTAACTGCTTACTAATGGGCTTAGCATAGTTAAGCAACCTTTCATCAAGTCCTACCCCAATTAAAAAAAAAAAGAAAATTATCTCAAATAAAACAATAAAGCTACTTCATAAGTCAAGGCTTGAGCCATAAATAAGTCTTTATAAACTGGACCATGCAATTGGACATTTCTTACACTCCTGCTGCCTACATTTCCTTAATGTCATTGACCAAAGGATCACATGATAATTTGATTGTATTGCAATATATGGCTACACAATTTGGAGATCAATGCACAACCAGGCATTGGGCAGGTTATGATCATAATCGTAATCAATTGCGACTGATTACAGTATGATCTGTAATCATAATTGTAATCATTGATTCCAGAACTTCTATAGTCATAATCATAATTGTCTTTCATTGGCAGTGTAATCACAGCATGTATTCATGATTATAAATGATTGCAACAAAAAAAAATCACTAATTATGTTCTTAATTATTTGTAAGAATAATAAAAGTTTCCATAAACAAAAGACCATGAATGTTGACTATTACAAAAAGGAATGTGTAATTTTAGGTGGCCAATATACAAACTGATTTTTCTAAAAACAGACTGTCTTACAAGTTAGGTGACCATTTGTTATTCAAAAATTCATGTTCAATTTATTCTTTCATCTGGCAGAGGTTAGCATTCATAATCGTAATTATGGTTTCCAAATAAAGTGTAACTGTAATCATCAGTGCCAAAGAACCTGTAATTATAATTGTAATCAAGCACCTGTAATCAACTGCATGCCTGTGCACAATAAAGAGAATATGTTCATAAATACTGGACAATCGGCTTATATGTTGGTTTAAAAAAGTTACAAATGTTCAAATTATGTATAACAAAAATAAATTCTACTCATTTCATTTCAGGAAGGTAGGAATTAATACAAGGTCACTCAAACACCCCAACATAAATGTCCAAAATATTTAACCCTGCGAGGAAAAGTCAGAGGTGGGACTAAATGGAACTTGATGGTGTGATTTATCCAAATACTCCCTAAATCTGGTTTCTAGACTTCATTTCTACAAAGAATATATGTAAATGGTAATAAATATATTTATTTTCATTAACTATAGAAAATAAATAAGTTTGGGCAGCTTGCAATGGCTGCACATTTTTATGGAACCTAATGAGAAAACTGCTACGAGTTTTTAAAAGACTACTTGTCACCCAAAAAAAAATAAATATGACAAAAATTTGTGTTGTATTATTGGTAAATTAAACTGGGTGATAAATATAGATCGTTATTCCAAGCGTGAACTATTCTATATATTCTGATGAACGAAACAACTGTATGCGTGCAGCCATATAATGATATATTTATGATGTATATTCACAGTTTGGGCAAATTTGATGTGCATTTGGGAAAATCGCCCCTCCGCATGCATCTTGTTAAATATGTCATTATTTAAAGAAAGGAAAAGGCAAATCTTTTCATTAATGATTCCACACCTCTGTGAGAGCGAGAGTCTATATACATGTGCAGGACCCTTAACCACACAAATCGGGGCAGGAAGTATACATGTACTCCTATGACAGGTTTGTTTACAAACTTAACTGAAACTAGATTACGTGTTGTTAGAGTAAACCACGCACATTTTGGTAATTTTCAGATGCCAAACAGTATGCATTAGAATATTTTCAACATAAGGATCCCTCAAAGTAAATATTTTTGTGAATAAAGTAGCAATTGATACCTTGTTTTCGAACCGGCATCTCGATTTTCTGTAACTCGATCGTTCACACCCACGTATTAATCCGAGACAATGCTGCAAAACCTATGCCAAGAAAAATATGAAGATAATAGGAATGCTTTAGATGTTGCTGAAAATTCGATACACAGGCAATACCAGCCACAAACTACAATAATTTCCACATAGTCACTGATATTGCAGTATTGACCTCAAAATTGTGCCTATTTTTGAAACAATATGGCGGCGTGTTTGAATTACCTAAGTCACGTGATTTTAGGGACCGTTAGATAATCTCTAAAACGTTATTGATGAAACGATATGAATATCACTACATTTAATTAATTACATTCATTAGTAACTGCACCCTATAGATGAGGTTGAAACTAAAATTAAAACTACATAAAATTTTTGTCTTCAATTTATTTTATAAAACTCTAGACAACAATCGATGCTTGTCGACTACAAACTGAGCACTCCACATATAGAGAAATTTGAAAGGTGCCCCAAGTACACTAATACAGCATTGATCCGGATTATCAATAATTATTGCGCCGTGCGTGAGTATTCGTTAATCTACATGCTCGAATAAATCTGCTTTGATGTGTAATCCTAGTTTGTGTTAAAATCATTCGCTACTTTATGCAGTTCAGCTGCTTTGCTTCTTTTTACGTATCTAGCTGCACTACACACGACCCAAACTGCATTTTTGATAGGTACACAATGTATTTAGAGGACCGCAAAGCGTCCGCCAATTACATATACTTGAAGTATATATTACATATATTAATACATAAATTACATATGAAGTATCAGTATATTGTATAGGTTTAATAGTACATCGGCACGATCAAAGCAAGATAGTTCTGCATAGAAGTTTAGTTCTCAAAGTATATGGATGCAGAAGAAAAAAATGTCGAAAACTTGAGCTGTATTTTTAACGCAACAACATCTATAGCAGTCTATATACGGAGGTTGCACTCCACTCTGACAGTTATGCGTTCCATGCATACATACCAAACAATATGTCACTGTTTATTTCAGTATATTAATTTCTACATAAAGAGACCTAAATTATCATTCATAAAATCAGTAGTCAAGGCAATATCTATCTATCTATCTATCTATCTATCTATCTACCTATTTATATATTTAGTACGCTGTATCATTGATATAAGACGAGGCTATAAATTGTTAATTAAAAGAAAACGAGGCTTGCCGAATTTCCTATTAATTAAAAAACTGTACAATGGTGCTATATCAAAGATACAGCGTAAATAATACACATATATTTTATTTATATCCGATACAATTACACATTAGCATTTCCAACCGAGTTCGGATTGCCTACAGGAAACTATGTTTAGGTGGTGTTAGTGAGCTCTTCACATATCTGCCAACATATATAAATATTAGCTGTGTATGATGTTTACAAAGTAAATGTCACTGATCATATACACCATTAACTATAATTTGGACAAAGGTCAAGTACAAAATACAGATATACAAAACATATACTCATGGAGTAAAGCCAACAAACAATACAAATTATATATATATAAACAATATTCATTCTCAGATGTTTTCATAATAATAATAATAACAATAATAATAATAATAATAATAGTATTGCGTAACAGATATTCCAATGGAATATTGACCAATCAAACTGAGTGCTAGGGTGACTGCACAGATTACGTCACCTTCCCCACCCCACCCAAAAGTTCTTGACGTAGGTAATACAGTATGCATTAAATAGAGGTCACCGAGCAAATCGGTGGAACAGAACGAAGAGTCAAGCTATCGATCTGTGATTTTCATCCCCAGCATTCATTTCTCAGCTTCAAATATACTGCAATATAAGTAACAGATGTAGGCATTATAAACAATTAGTTTAAGAATTTAATTTCGATGAAGTGAACATCGAACTTTTTTTTTTCCGTCCATATATTCATAACTAAGAATAAAAGTGCTAAGAGTGAATCATCCCGACATCGCATTTTCAGCAGTATGATACCTAACGGCTATTTAATGGGAATACGCAATGCATTACGTTCATCATAAAATTCCATTACTGGCAAGCGATTGTAAGTCGTTCTCATGGTTTTCAAACGATATAGTCTGGGGTGTTTTTACAAAAAAAAGTTACCCGTTACTAACTCCCAATATGTGCTGTGCTACTCTTGACTTGGATTCCAGCAGATTTAGAAGAACCGAAAAGATAGCATTAACAATATTCGCCCTCTCAGTTTCGTTATTGAACCGCAAGATTCAACTAAGTCGAGTCCTTTTAAAGCAGGCAGTCGGTTGTAATTATTGTATAAAACGGGCTATATCCGGCCCTCACTGAGCAAATGGAACTTGATCAACAGCAAGCGTCTCGAAATGCTAATTCAATAATACATTGCGTATTTGCATTAAATTACCGTTCGTATTTCATCCTCGTCATCAACTGAGTTTCCCAGAAATAAAATAATCGCAATTATATATGTCTGTTTTTGTTTAAAGACTTAGTTTAACTGAGCTGGTCACTGGGTAGTTTTCACCTTGTAATATATACCTTTTTCAGTTTTCATTACATCTTGATCGAACACTTATAAGTCATGTCTCAGTCTTTAAGATTTTAAAAACAGAATTAAACAAGAGCAATAGTTACGCCCTCACTAGGCGGAACATTTTTTTTCTTCGAAAGTTCGGTGGATGTAAAATAAAAATCATCATGGAAAGAGTAACTGGGTCTACTCTTAAAATTGATTACTACTGCGCGTGTTTCTTTCGCAACCCACACGCAGTTATGCGTAAAATTAAGTAAATACATACAGAAATTTCAATTACAGAAGTCACTAAATGTTCACTACTATACTAACAAAAATTCTTTACCAGTAAGACTTAAATTGTTAGTGAAATTGCTTTATTTTGTACCGAGTACAAAGAACAAAACTAATGAGGTGAAATTGTACAAATCATAAATAATGCACGAAGCAACTCTGTATTAAATTCGAGAGTTTTTTGACAGGAAATACAAATATTTGTAGCAAGTTTCAAATGAAAACGGCAATGTCCATATCAAAAGACAATGCCCATCTATTTGCAATTTTGGACAGGGTAAAGGTGTGGCCAGAGCTAGAAAATGTTAGTAACTTCTTGATTCCAAATGTAAAAAGTATACTCCAATCTTCCAGAAAAGATAAAGATTTACATATTGCGCTGAATACTATTAACCTGAAAAAAAGGTAGCATCAGCCATGAGTATAAGTCTAAAACTTTCAAAATATTTTTCACCTGTCTGTCCTTCAGTCTTCTAACAGACATTTTGGCTGGACAGATGACAGTGTACAGATGATTCTGTCTTCTTTAATATATTTTTCCTTTTTTTGTAATAGTCATAAAGAAGAATGAACAGTATGACTAATAACAGATGTTAATTTCTTCTCAGATACTAATTCACAAATTACATATCCGTGTGTTACAAATGACACTCAGATTTATTTATTTATTTACTCTACCTCGTGGTACACTATCAGCATGGCAAAAATGAAGAAATCTGTGCATTATGGCATATTAAAAAGTTATGTATATGACGTGTGTAAATATATATATATATATATATATATATATATATATATATATATATATATATATATATATGGCTACATTTACAATGGAAACTGAAGATATCTTAAAGTTTACAAGAACAACTTAAAATGATTCGATAAGCAGAGAGAATTTATGGAAAACAACGTCAAATTTAAAACAGGGAGCGGTGACTCGGTATGTCATGTTTCTGATTTAAACTCAACCATAGCAATGGCAAAATTTGACATAAGACTGAAATAATCAGATATTCAAAAATATTGCACAAACTTTGCAAATATCTGACAATAAAAGTATTCGTTTTAGATGGCTGCATTGTTGGTTTATCGATGACACTTAAATACAATTTTCAAGCACAAAGTAATGTTGCGATTCGATGGTCACAAACTTAAGTATCAGAAAAGAAGCAAAACCAATAAGTTTTGTAAAACATAACAAGCAATTTAATTATCAAAGTCATACGTGAAAAATGTGAGAGGAACTTATAGTATTATGAAGTGAATCCAAACTAGCCCTTATAACGTTTGTGTCCAAACTAGTCCTTATAAAGGTCTATGAAAGTTCTAAATGAATGAAAAGTTCCTGATAAATTTCAGTGCTGGAAATGTACAGGTCCTCCAAGAACCGTGACGTTGTCAAGATGGCGTTGTCCTGAATTGCCTCGAAAAATTTATAACAGTTCCTGAATAATATTATAGTCCAAATAATGAGCAGTTTCTATTCCACTGGACAGTCAAAACAAATATTTTTCCTCTCGGAAAAATATCTAAGTACAACATAAAACACGTCTGCAGACTTACACAATAAGTGTGAATGACTCCAGAATCGGAATAAACTGAATGCTTAATTTTCTCTTTATATTCACCGTATATTGCGATTGTATCTAGCTATAGACCCCACGTGACAGCTTACACTATTGATTTTGCGTTGAATTGGGCCTATGCACGTGACTTGGCGCAACCAATGGAAAGTTATAGAATTATTCTCGAAACGTCGAAATCCAATCAGTCACTGAGAAATTACGCCATAGGTGCCAATTTAAGTCTTGTTATTAAGATTATTATTAATAATTGTCAACACATATGTAAAGATCTATTTATAAATGCTATGCAATTTGCGTTCTTAACAGAGCCAGGTCTCGTACACAGATTTATAACAGAAGATATACTATACAGTTTACAACCATGAATAAAAATTGCGAAAATTAAATAAAATCATGTACCAGAAGAGTGCATTTAAGACGTCTTTAGAACCATCCCAAAATACCATGTGCGTACAAAACATAAATCAGCTGTTGGAACAAATTAAACAGGCAAAAATAAAATTCACTAAACTGAAATAATGGTTAACAGAACAGTTTGAATACATATTCCACAAGCAAGCTGTTAGAAGATATCCCTACAAAGGAGTTTGTCAGACACGTGGATATTCAGTAACAAACAGACATTGTCGATATGTAGGCTCATGAAAACAAAAACAGTGGATAAAAATACAAGTTGATAATCATAGACATGTTTTCGAAGGATTGAACAAGTAAACCCCCAAAAATGGAGATAGCATAGTGCATTTAGAGATTCAAAAAGTGACTCAGAAATACACACATACATAAGGAAAGGAAAAAAAAAAAACATTTAATGGAAATATTTAACAGAATCTGAAAAAAACTAAAATATGGAAGAATTTCACTCAAAATTAAACTAGATCATGGGTTGATGCTTTGGCAACTTTGCAGGATAAATACAATAACACTAGTCAAAGATTCGGTTGAAGCAAGCAAGAAATAAAACAGATGAAAGGTATAGACTAACCTGTGCTACTGATACATTTGGAACGCCAAAACTTAAATAGGTATAGAGACTAACCTATACTACTGATATGTTTTAAAATAGGTGAAACAGAATTTAAAAATAATTTTTCAAAAGGGCTACCTTCCTAACTTCACCTAGGAAATATTTCAAACGAGACCCAGTAAGTTTTGATGATCTAGTAGTTGACAACTTGAAAAAAGTTGAAGGGAGAGGATTTAGTAGGTATTTTTACGAACAAGAGTTTTCTCTGTAAAAGAAAGATGATGATATATACAAAGTTGAAACGATCTAGAAGACCAAAATAATTAACGTCATTCAGTATATACTTCAATGGCGGGGATCCAGCGCCACAAGTATATGTATGTATTTTCTCATATGCATTATTCTGTATTTTAACTTTCCATTTATATTGGACGTATATGCCGAGTTGCATCTCTATATTTGTAAATATGTATTTCTAAAAATGTTATATACAGTACCGAAATGGCGTAATCTTATATCTTCAAACTGCACGAGTAATACACATTTTTAATATTACACAGGTCAGCATTCTAAGTTGAGTCTTTCCAGCTCTAAATTTATTATTTTCTCTTTAAAGATTTAATTTAATGACATCATTCTGTAAAAATGTTAGCATTCTGGAAATTACAATGTAGCACAATGAAAGTTGCACGCTAACGTAATACAAGTTGAACTAATGTAGGGTCCCATTATGAGAACAGATGTCGCTGTGGAATCTGGTCAAGAATAATGGAACAAACGTAATTAGTTCCAGCGTTTTTAAAACCCGATCACGTCTATTTAGGCATTATGAAAATGCGCAGTACTTGCAAGATATTCTTACCTCCTAAATGTTAAAACTTGACAACGTGCAAAAGTACATATGCACCATCGCAACTAAGTAAGCGTATCTCCTCTCTGGCGATTTAGTATCCAGCTTTGGATATTATCCCTATGCTAATTTAAAGGTAATTGCTTCTTCTTTAGAATATGAGCATTATAGATGTTTATCTTATGTATTTTGGCGACAGTGCTCAGTGGGTAATGAGGCATTGGTGCTGATCTGGAAGTGAAACCTGTCACCCATTGTACGTTGCTTTGTTTACTGTTCAGCCTCTCAAAAAGAACGCCGGTTAACTTATGACAAAAACTTCACACTGAGTTCATCTTTGAAGATACTTTAGAACAGCATATGATTTATTATGATTTGGACACAGTGGAAAGTTCAGTACTGGCAAACATACAGGAAAATTAATCTGTAGTCTGAGGCCAGATTGCAGAGGCGCTGACTTAGCGTAGAGCCGGAGACGGTATATACAATATTCTAATCATTATTGAACACTGATTTACGGATTCGATACGATACAAAGAACAGGAAGACGGTAGTCCCACCTTGTCCCGTGAACAGCATAAAATTTGACAAACAATTATAATATTGTTTTTGAAATAATATACAAACAATGTTTCTTTTTTCGGAGTACTCGTTTTTCTTTTTAAATGAATATTTCCTCTACAAGTAAGTACGCCATTTTTCATCTTCTCCGTTCCCCAATGTCCAAGTCCAGCTTAACTGCACGATGGATTTTCTGATTCTTTAGAATTTATTTTAGCATCAACACCCATCCAGCCATCCCTCCATGACCAACCTATCTCTTTTTCATGTTTACTGATTGTGGCATTTCAATATACATTTATATGAAATCAGGGACTTAAATTGTAGCAGGTGCCTATCAGACAAATGGTCAGCATGACAACTGTATAGAATACGTCGGACACTTCGTGAAAAAGTGTCATGACCAGAACACATTTGGGCATCTTACATACCATTGCTCCTTAACTAGACTGTGAGGATAAATTAATTCCTAGCGTTATTTTTTTTATATAATTTTCATTTTTTATATAGCTATGACTAATAAAACAAACAATAAAATAACAAATGGAATCATCTGTATATTCCATTCTGCTAAAATATCTTTTAGGAGACAGAAGGAACCACAGACGAAAAATATCTTTATTTTGGATTTAAACCCCAGAAAGGAAAGCGTAATTAATTAATATAGACACGTGATCGATAAAAACGTTATAAATAATGAAAATGAATATGAAAAAGCACATCGTGAGCACAAAACTAATATGCATATAAAGTTTTATATTGATGTATAATTTGGAATCTTTTACTTCAGAACGGACAGTATATATTATGTATGGATGGACGGACTGACATACAGATGGGGAAAAATTCTAAAAAATATTTAAATTGACGATTTATAAATTACGAAGGATACGTTTATATTACTAGCTTGATGTCTATCGCAAGTGTCATATGGAATTGTTTACAGTTTTAGAGGTTTATTTCAGAGACAACAGTGTGAGTGAAGGATGGATAGACATGCGTACGGACATAAATGTTAAAATAGTATTGAAACTGAAGGATTCCTGATGGCAAAGGGTACATAAAAAGGGTACATAAAGCGAATATGTGTACAACGCTTCATCGAGATACCTTGAAATATTTGGGAGTTTTCCTCCGGAAACAAAGTGTGTTGTTTCGGAAAAGAAGGTGCAAATGATGGATGGGTGAATGAACAAACAAACTGACCAAACCTTAAATTATTGAAGCTGAAGAATTGAGAAAGGCACATCTACCCTCTAGTCTAAAATATGTTCGAAATTTCATATAACTCATGCAGTTTTAGAGTTTTGCCCCAGAAATGAAAATGTGGATAATCGATGGACTGATTCAGACATAGATGGTTGATGTTACAAGTACTGGAACAGAAGAAAAGTGGATAGCAAAGGACGCATTTGGACCTCCAGTATAAGATGCGTGCTTTGATTTATGCAATTAGTCTGAACCGTTGATGACGAACGGACAATCGGAATTCTCCCCATATCTCTCGTTGGCGGAGGATACATTGTAATCTTACCCCCTACTCAGTGAATATGACAATCATAACTATTAGGACCTTACTAACTTTCTTTATTAAAGTTTTGGAAAATTTATGTTTAGTATGACATTTCTTTAAACGAGAAAAATTACGAAAAATGGAGTCCTTCCCAAAATGTGTACAGGAGCAAAATATTTTATTAAAAGTTCCTCTCCTTCGTTTCAGGGTGGTATGCGTCTTTCGTCCACATTGGGTTGATCCATTCGAATACAATAATTGGAACTCAGTGGGCGGGATTTCTGCACAAATTGCGACGAAAAAGTAAATAAAATACACATTTAGTTTTAAGGAGTCTGGATGTTTGCTTAGGTATAGAAATATCAACTAGTACAACTTCGTTAGCGCGGTGTCACTAATTTGAAATAGGCAAAAGTAACATTTGAGACCTACTAGAATTCCCTGTCCCCCTCTGGCTCCCCTCCCTACAAACATCCCCAATGACCTAGTGTTTTTGGGGTGGGTGGGAGGGGGTCTTCTTTTTTATGTGTTATATTTGTATACATATAACCTGTAAGCTACAAAACGTAAGCCCCTTACACACACACTGTCTTTACCGTAACGGCAGCTTATGAATAAATTGGTGTATTTCTGGGAAGTGATTTAAAAAAATTATGCCGTAACATCGTTGATGGGCAGACAGCCAGAAGGATGGTATTTTAATTAGCCGACATTAAAGCGATAGGTGTCTTAATTGATGAAGTTATACATATACATATATGTCTATATTGATTGATTTTTCAATTTTGTGTGGTTGTCAAAGAATAGTCCCCATCTCCGATAAGTAAATATAGGAATACATTAATAAATGAATATTAATAAATGAAATAATAAACGAATATGATTATTGATTTTAAAATGAACGTAATTTTGCTAGAATAGTAAAAATGTTCTGGCGTGACACGTTATACATGGCTTGTTTTTGTCGAATCGGTGGTCTGCCGATATACATGTACAGGTAGTAATTGTAATATACTTGACCCGGAGAAGTGTCAGTTTTCACTGTGTGATATAACAGCGCTATCTGTTGTTATAATTATATTACTGTAATGTCTCATGATCACTTCAGACTGTACTTACAGGATTATTCCACCTTACAATATGTTGACATTTTAATTCAGTTTTGACTGCGCTACATTGTAACTTCCAGAACTATATTATGTTGTTTTGTTTTTGTTGATTTTATTTTTTCATGAATGTGTGTGTGTGTGTGTGTGTGTGTGTGTGTGTGTGTGTGTGTGTGTGTGTTTAAATTTTAACGTAGCATAAAAAAAAATTTCAGTCATATCGCTACGATGTCTGGGGGGCCCCGAGTGGCCGAGTGGTCTAAAGCGCTGACCGTTACGGATCACTGCCATCTCACCTCTGTCTGCGTAAGTTCGAGTCCAGGCTCGGCTAACGTGGGTATTGTGAGAAAGCCTGCCAGTAGTGATCCTCGTGGGTCGGTGGTTCTTCCCGGGATTTTCCAGGGTTCTTCCTCCACCATTAATACTGGCCGCCATGTATAGCCTATCTTGTGCTGAAAAATGGCGTTAAACCCTATAACAACAACAACAACGATGTCTGCAGTTTGGCAGTTTATAGTGATGTCTAGCACTGTGGCATCATGCGGCGGGCATGTAGCATGATGTCCCAGCTAGTCACATTATCCTGACACCAGTCCGACCAGTCATAACTCGGACATCTTAATGCTGAGTGCCAAGCGAGGCAGCTGTTAGTACCATTTAGCAGCAGGGAGGGTGAACAGACAACTTTGTACGAGACCTTATTTTACAAAAATAAAGGTTCCTACAGGGGCTGAAAATAAGGTCAATAATGATAAACCGAACCCTCCTAACAATATTATTACCGTATAGTTTGAAAAAACGGATAATAAATCATTTTAGTTAGCTCATTTTTGTTACTATTTTTGACATTTGTTATAGTGCGTGTAGTTTACTCGGTAGGTCACTCAATTTTTGTCATTCACCCTCCTTGCTGCTGTAATTCTTGATAAAATCAAGGACCAAAAATTTTATCTAGACCTATACGATATCTGGATCTTGGATCATGTAGATTTATTGTAATAAATCCGAACGGAGCAGATTGTGCTTTTGAAAAGAAGTTTCTGAATTTCATCATATCCATGTCCCCTGAACACCAAGTATAATAAATATTCTGTAAAGTATAATTATCTACTCCATTAAACACAACCAAAATATTGCAGTTGTCTCTGATCACTTTAGGTATTTGTGTATATCTTTGTGTAACATAAATCACGTCCGTATTCTTGTGTCTACCTCGAGAAAATATTCTAGCTGGATTAGATTGTCTGTCCAACATAATATCATCGTACACCACTAAATTATTAATAAATCTATCTAAGTCATCTACAGATGGGGCTTCATCAATATCGGTAATAAAATCAACAACATCATTACCGTCTTCATTCCGCAATTTTGCATTTTCATTAAAATCTTTAAGTACTTCATAACAGTGTTGATCATCTACGGATGGTGCTACTAAATACAATTTACTCCATTTTAACCACCGCATTATTAAATTTAATAATAGTTGTGTTTTACCTGATCCAGATGGACCTATTATAATCATTCTTATCGAATTTGGTAATGCTGGATGATAATGCTTCACTGGCTCCTGTTTTCGTGTCGCCGAAAAATCAATTATTGTATCCATATTATTAATAACATGAGTCTATATTGTGTTCGATGTAGATTATCTACACCCACTACTGGACTGACAACAATAATAATAAAAAATAAACGACGTGCATTAACAGGTAAATGTGTAAAATGCGGCACGAAAAAATATAAATTTATCTCCATGTCTGATTCAGGACAAGGACAGGTGGAGATATAGCCGCTTTATTAGGAAAATTACCAGGAACTCCGTGGGCTAAATATCCGGGGGAAAAACACTTACCAGGATATAATTATTGTGGTCCTGGAACCCGACTTGACATCCGACTTGATGATCAAAATCAACCAAGACCAGGAGAGCATCCAGTAAATAAGATTGATCAAGTGTGTCATATTCATGATGTTGAGTATAAAAGTAAAGATTTACAACAAAGGCATCTCGCAGATGTAAAATTGATTCATGCATTAAATTCTATACCAAATAAATCTGTCAGAGATAAATTAGTTAGTTTTCTAGTAAAATCTGCCATGAAAAGTAAAATAATGTTAGGGGCTGGTAATTAATTATATAAATATTATAATGGAATCCATTTATTATAGCCCAAGAGGATATTGGAGAGGCAAATCAGCGATTACTAAATTATCTGGGGCAGCAAAAGTCTCACGTTCTGTTGCTGCAGCGTGGTTAGCACGACAGGCAATATGGCAAATTTATCTACCACCACCTAAAAATATTCAATATTCACATTTTGATGTCAGCGTCCCTAATGAGGTTCATCAAGCAGATATTTTGTTTTACCACATGATACTGTTAAAAGACGTGGACGAAAATCACGCACATACAAATACGCATTAACTGTCGTTGATGTTGCAAGTAAATATAAAGATGCTGAACCATTATCAACAAAGACAGCATCCGAAGTTGCATCTGCGTTCGAACGAATTTATCATCGAGGACCTTTGCGATGGCCACAATTATTACAGGCTGATCCGGGCAAAGAATTTCTTGGTACAGTATTATTGTTGATGAAGAAATATAACGTTAAAATCAGACGAGGACATACTGAAATTCATCGTGATCAGGCAATTGTTGAACGATTTAATCGAACACTTGCCGAGCGGTTATTTGGATACCAATATGCAAAAGAAATATCTACCGACTTTAAATCCGGTGAGCGATCTCGTGAATGGGTTACGAGGTTACCAAGTGTGATATCTGCATTAAATAATGAAATTACTCGTTCAACTTCCATGAAACCTTCTATTGCGATCACAAAAAAATATATACCCCGTATTAATGACAGACATCAACCTCAACCAGTATTAGGTAATGTAATTGTAAGATATTTATACGAACCTGGTGAACTTGAAGGTGGTAGACCTCCAATTTACAGATTAGATTCTACAGCCCCTCAACGTGGATTTGTACGTGAACAATTACAGGTAATCCCTGAAGACACAATTACCACCACATACAATTACATAACCAGAACCAG